>JAQGCC010004231.1:0-13538 GCA_034698905.1 Xestoiulus laeticollis | reverse complement strand
AGCCGACCGGGGTTTGAACCCGGGTCTCCCGAAATCAAGGAGCTAAGCATAACCACTAAGCCAACCTTGTCGGTTTTAAAGATTTTAATATATATTAAATAATAATAGACACTCTGAGCCCTGAAAATGTAAAGGGTCATAAGGTTAAATTTAAATGTACATGTTTTGAAATTCCTAAAAAAAATGTTCGATTCTCCCACTTTATAAAATTTAAAACACTAAAAACATTTAAATTTCCCGCAATAATTTTAGCACGTGGATTTTATTTACTCAAAGAATCGCTAGATGGCGCGCAGTTTGTCCTACCTTCCCTCCCTCCTTTGGCTGTTATTACTGTCACAGTATATGGGTGCTACTGTGCTCTAATGGACTCGCCCATGACGCCATTTTCTATTTGCAACTGCGTTAAAACCAAACTATGAAAGCGGGTTTTTTGGATATTCATCGATCGATTTTTATACATATGTTTAATGTAAACATTTGTAAAATGCCGTTTTATAACGCTTTTAATGCCGTTACTTTTAGTATAACAATACGACATTTCGTTTAATTTTCACAAGATGAAATCTAATATCGGTACCCGTATTGAGATCCTCAGTACGTTTGATGACTAGGGACAGCCAAATTGTTCTGAACTCGTACTCTGGCTTCCCTTCAAACCTAACGTGAAAATCTTTCGCCTTTTACTAAAGATTTCCGTGGAGGGGAGCAACTCAATGAGTCTATAGACCAATTTTTGGCGTCCTGCTTTCGAGTGGGACAACTAAACAATGAAATTTCAGAACTTTCACTGTTTTTCTGATGTTAATATGATGAGAATTGACAATTTTGACATATTTTCTGGTAAAGGGACGATGTTTTTCGTTGCTTTGTATGATTGTATCAACGCCAATTTGCAGGATCACTATTGAAGCATTTTATCGGTTATATAAAATTGGTGAAAATCGATCATAGTGCATAGTTTGGGAAATATTTAGAAATGGACAAAGGCTGCAGTACAATACAGTGCATGCGCATTAGGGATACGAAGGTCACAGTAGCAAGCAAAGAAGATGGTTTATTCATTAATATTTCATACTATTATCTTAACTTCCCAAAGTTTCATTTTGGTATCATAATTAGATCGCTAGATAAAGTTTAATTCTGATGTGTCTCTATGTTGAATCGTGATTCTATCACATGTATATGTACATGTATAGAATTCCATAAAATCCCATATTAACCATGTATTTTTTATATTTAAAATTACTATTTATGTTACTCCTGATACATGGAGTCTTTTATATTTTTCAATAATATTTAAAATAATTATATATAAATATAAAAAATATGAAGTTTTTTGTATCTGTCATTTTTCTATAATAAAAATGTTATTTTAAAGGAAAAATAGATTTTTATATGGGATTTTTTCAATTAACATAAATTCCCCAACACGTGTTTAACACGTAATAATAGAAGTGTTTATAATAATAAAAAGTGGTTTTACAAGCATTGAAAGTGCTTAAATATGCTTGAATTTTTTCTATTAAATACCGTAATATGTCAAGACGATATTCCAAGGAGCATTTATTAAATTTTATATGAAAGTAAATTGTAAAAATGCATTAAATAATTCAGATGCTAAAATGACTGTACTAAGCCGTTTTTTATAAATTATAAATTATAAATTTTATTCCCATTTATCATTTCAGGATTACACGCAATGTTTGGATTTAATGAGAGATATAATTCTCGCCACCGATTTAGCTCATCATCTCAGGATAGTTAAGGACCTCAGGGGACTAGCAGGTAACAATTTTACCAACAGTACTTGTCCTAGTCCATAATAATGCAGTAGTGACCACTGTATAATGCCCATTGTAATTGTACAGGTCAGTGTGACAAAAGTGCTCTGAAGCACCACAAGTACTTGATATGTTTGTTGATGACTGCCTGCGACGTTTCCGACCAGACCAAGGATTGGAGATGCTGCAAGAAAATAGCAGTAAGGACCCTTTTCAATCCTTATGCCATGATCTCCAATATATAGGTAAGAAGCTAACACCCCTTTTTTTTTTCTTTAGGAGCTCATCTACCAAGAGTTCTTCTCGCAGGGGGATCTGGAGAAGGCCATGGGCAATCGGCCATCGGAAATGATGGACAGAGAAAAAGCCTGCATTCCCGATCTTCAAATAAGCTTTATTAAACATATTGTAGGACCTGTATTCGAGTGAGTATCTCCTTCGACAATTTATTTATGGACATCGCACCCTTTTGTCTATAAATGATCATTTATATGCCAGAAAATGACCACAAGAATTGTTTTTTTACATCAGAAAATGACCACAAAAATGTCTTTTTTACATCAGAAAATGACCACAAGAATTGTCTTTTTTACATCAAAAAATGACCACAAGAATTGCCTTTTTTACATTTAAAAATCCAGAAAGTGTCCATATAATTTAATAATTTTTTGACCAGATTTTTAATGGTCATTTTTAGATCAGAATATGACCAAAAATAATAATTTCATTTTTAAGCCAAAAAACGAATCGACTATAGACTTGCTACATGGGCATGGCATATACATGTATATGGCCATAAATAATGTTTCAATAATTACGTCAATTTCCCTCTTGATGGAGTCAACATACCATCGTAATTTTTTTACAGAATTTTGTCTAATATATTCCCTGAAGCAGAAGTGCTCGTGAAAGCGGTGAATACGAACAAGGTTTACTGGGAGCGTATGGGAGACGTGTACAAGCAGCGTTACGCCAGCAGCACTTCTTCGCTGGAGATCTTCGACGACGAGGAATTGGATGCTCAGGTGCTAAGTGTCTCCTCCAATCACGTCTAGCAAAAAATATATTCAAACACATCTAAACTCGTGCAGTATTCGATACGAACACCGATCTCTAGGTTCGTGTTTTCAGAGGACTTCATCTATTTTTCTCAGCTGTCTCTTCAAATAGTTCTCTTTGTTCCTATAGAAAAGTCTAGTATTACCGGACACGCTAGAGGGCCGAAAAACCCCCGTTTCGCAAATTCTGTCAAAACTGGCCTTATTTGCGTAAAAACTCGCATAGTTTTACAATAATTACTCGGTTTTTTTTAAATTTCCCATCACTCGTAGTAATTTTAAATTACCATAATTTTATATTTGGACAAAACGTTGCATTTTTTTTTCAATTAATTGCTTTTTATTTCAGACTCTAGCGTGTCCATAGTATTACCTATTGTCATTGCTCATGGAAAACCCCTCAGCTTTAGCCCATTGTCCATTTTGGAAATGTTAAAAAAATGAGAAAAGGGCCGTGAAGACTGTAAATATGAACGAATGGAAAAAAAGCAAAATCCGGTACGAAAATCCTCGAAAATCACTTCCAATAATTTCGTACGAAACGATCGTCGCGGAATAGTACTATGATAATAATAGTAATAATAAAAATAATAATAAGATGAATAATAAGGATAACAATAAGATATATTTATGTAATTATATGAGAGTATTTCAATCGCTTCTATATTTTGCTGTCATCGTGTAATATTAAACGAAGCATCAGATATTCGGATGCTTTTTAAAACTATCCATATTTTGGCTTTTAATCGTTTATTTCGCATTTATTAACCAGATTTTGTGAATTTCTGTGATTTTTTTACAGAAATTTCAATAAGGAAGTTTTTACCTCTTGCGCAAATTACCATCCATAGATGGCGCTGGGGTAGTGGTCGCTATGACGTCACAGAATGGAATACCTGCCACGTGACCTTAGAACTGAAGAACGCGTTTGAAAAATGGCAAATTCCATTGTGTGGAAAATGTTGCGAATTTTGTCGTTTTGCTGCTAAATGTAAGTAAACTTTTAAACTTTATTTGTTTAAATTTAGTTATTAGTTACATATGCATCTAATGGTTAGGAATTTAGCGCTATCATTTATCTGTGAAAGTTTGTTTTAGCAATCTGAGTTGTTAGGCCTAAATTTGGCCAAATTTTTAGAAACTGTTTCAAAGGCATTTTAATGAAATAAGTTTTTTTATACTTGAAAGCTAGTTTGGATATTAATGGAAAATTTGTTAAATCTGTACGAAATACCCAGTCCCCACCCTCTTTTATGGTAGACTCATGATATAACGAATGCCATGGGATATGGGCATTCGTTCGTTTTTGCACATTTTT
This sequence comes from Xestoiulus laeticollis, assembly GCA_034698905.1. NCBI lineage: Eukaryota > Metazoa > Arthropoda > Diplopoda > Julida > Julidae > Xestoiulus > Xestoiulus laeticollis. The sequence goes on along the minus strand of JAQGCC010004231.1, from coordinate 9,378 downwards.
TTAGCTCCAAGGGGTATTCGTATGTTTTTATGACATTTGGCAGTTTTTAGCGATTGAAATGCCATGGTTTAATTTTTGCCCTTAGCTGTACTTCTGTTAACCAGAAATACAATTTTTGTCAAATTATGCTGGAGAGTTAAAAGCTGCTTTTGCAGTATTTTGAGTACCCCTTAAGAGGTATGCATACCAGAATAAGCCTTTTTTTCTAAATTATTTTTTAATTTAATTTTGGTAACTGATAGGAAGAAATGGAATGTACGAGGACCTAGCATAAATATTCTATTATTTATTTCTATTTCTTGTTTATGTGTATGTATATTCCATTTCATGGAAATATATCCATAAAGTTTACCAGACTTTACAATTATAAACTTTACAGACATATTTCTTTGAAATGAAATATACATATACATAAACAAGAAATTGAAACAAATAATATAATATTAATGCTAGGTTCTCGTACATTCCATTTGTTCCAAACAGTTTCCAAAATAAAATTGAAAAATAACTTAGAAAAAAAGACTTATTCTTGTATGCAACCCTCTTAAATAAGCGTTAAGGTGCCTGTTAGCCTTTCTGCAATGACCTCAAAAAATGTCGACTTTGAAATTGGCAATTCCTAATCAATCATAATTCGAATTCAGATTGATTTACCAATCCCATCAAATTCGAAATTGTTGAGGTCATTGCGGAGAGGGTATCTGAGTACAAGTTATGAGTACCCCTTCCTTTCAACAGCTGCAAAGTTTTATAATTGGCTGCTCAGCAAAAGTAGCCTGGTGTACAGACACTTTTAGAATATTTTAAGATACTGACTTTTAAAATCAATGAAAATAGGAATCTTAGGACACAACGTGATGGTCTTTTTCTCTGACCTACAACATCGAATTACCGTTCGTTATGGCATAGTAAAGGGACCAGCATTATATCGAGCGGTTCTTTATGTAGAACGTCCATTATACTGAGAGGCTAATACATAAGAGAAAATAAATAGATATCGACATTTTGGTCGGTACTTTATGAGATATTATATGCTGTCTAGTATCATGATCCTTATACGGCAATGCATGGCATTCCCCATAAATTGTTGAAAATATTTAGTCATACATTTCAGTTAGCTGTTCTCACGGACTCACAGGGTTTCAAAAATAATGTGAACTATACTGTAAAGTTACATGTATGTTTACTTTTTGTGTTTTCGATACACTCGACTCTGACCTATCCTTGCTAAATAAACTGATAATAAATGTCAGATGCCTCCACTTTCTCATATCCGTTATGAAAAACGAAAGTAAACGTTTGTATATTTAAAAAAAAGTGTTGGATAGTAATCTTAGATAGTGTTATCACTTTGGGATTCAGGGTCGTTTACATTATTATTATCGAGTTTTGAATTTAACTGCCAACTTTTGATCGAAGCTTGACGTTTGAATCCTGCTGTTTTAAGCCTTGCTAAAGATGAGCCGAAGGGCACTTTAGGTTAGGACTCTGGGGTCCAAACGTGGTGTACCCTAAAATTTCCTACGTGAAAAGATGGAAAGTCGGTGAGTCCGATCACGCACCAGTTTAAGTAAAAATAAATTTATTTACAATATAGATAAAATACATGTAATATTTTATAAATTCTAACTGGGAATTATAATAATATGATGTATTAGAAGGGATGCTCCTTGCTTTTTTGCTCTACGGTATAATGTGAACGAAGACCATTTTTACTCGTGGCTTTAGTCGTCAGGTTATTTCGGCGGTTCTCAAACGGGGTGCCACGCATTGACTAAAATTCTCATAAACATTAAAGAAATAATGAGAAATTCATTCAAACATTTTCCCAATTTGCATTAAAGACAAATGAGCATTGAATTTGCATTGTTTTTTCATCTTTTTCCAAGTATTCAAACCGCTTTAAGGGTACAGCAAAATTTTCTTATTCCGACATGGAAGCCGCGGCGAAAAAAGTTGGAGAACCGCTGGGTTATTTTGTGAAAATTAGTTTTTAAAACCGTTTTTCTGTCAAAAATTTGTAAAAGTTTGTTTTTTTAGTCGTCTCAGGTTAATTTATTTTTAAATATACATGCTCGCAAATTTTAAAATTTTGCCGTTAAAAGTAATTTCACAACAAAGCATAGTTTATAAAATACATGTCTGGCTTCCCGATATCAGGAGCGGGCTTGGATCGAAGTAAAAATGGTCTAGTTAAAAGCAAACGATAAAACATTCAAAAAGTTTTTGGATTGGAAATCTGCATTTGCGAGGTTAATACGATCCGTTTCCAATCCCCTCCCTAATCGGACAAAAAAAAACTGTACAGGTTTTAAAAACGCTAAAAATTGGCGTATCCGTCGAACGGGTCCTCCCATTTCAAGAAAAGTCAGATGGACAACGGATCCGACGTCTTTTGATCGAACTTGCTTTTGTTATTTTTCACCATGTAAATGAAAAACGTCAAAGCCTCCTTCTCGACCACGGGGATGGTCTTGAAATGCCTCATCAGCGTCTGAAATTAAAAGCGAGCGTCTGTTAAGTTTACGTTAACGATAACGATAAAATGGCAGAAAAGAACTCAAGTCCGAGAAAGTGGTACTGACGTCGGCCAACTGCGCTTTGTTGAGTCCCTGTTTCGTCTGGACTTTCAATAGTCGTTTGTAACGTCGAAGGGTGTTCACCTGAAGCTGGAATAAATCAACCTAAATGCGAGGGCAAAAAATGCAAAAGTTAGATTACTAGTACATGTAGGACAGAAAATTTTCTAATAAGAGCCCGGGGCCCTTATTTAAACTTAGGCCTCCTGGACCAGGCGCTTATTGAGAAATTTTTTTAACGCTTATTTTAACAGTATGTCGTCGCTAAAAATGAGGTGGCCCAGAAAGGTCCTTAAAAGTCCTTGCTTTTTTGTTGTTGTTGCTGCTTGGATGAACTAAAATGGCACTGAATTGCGATGACTTCAGAGTTCCCACATTTTTTTAGAATGAAATTCCCTGACTTTCCAGGTTTTTACAGGTCATTTTTAAATTTCTCCATGACTAAAAAATTAACAACCTAGATATTATATAATTAACATTCCTAGATAAATTGATAAAAAAAACTAGTAAAAAGATAAATAGGCCGAAAGTTAAACCTGATAATACAAACTAGTGCATACAAGTATGTTATCCTTCATAAATATTCTTTGTATACAGTGACCACCTGTATACATTGACCGACTTAACCATTTTTTGGGTGTAAACTTTAGCAGGTTTTACTGTATTTCTAAAATAATTTATTGTTTAAGGTTCTTCGATCATGGCGTAACAAGTTTACAGCAGTTTTCCCAACATTCTCTTGGTCAGAAAAATTCCAGGATAAATTTGAAAAATTCCCTGACTTTTCCAGGTTTTCCCATGACCATTTTAAATTCCCTGACATTACAGGTTTTTCCAGGTTGTGGAAACCCTGATTTTATTTTAATAGAATTTTCACTCGAGATAGCAATTAGACAGCTTTTTTAAAAAATAAATCGCATGTTCTTATCCAGCGGGAAATTTCTACTAAAATTAGATATCCTGTTCGATGCCAGTCGTAGCGACCGATACCGCTCCCTGTGAAAGCGTTCTAAGATTTTTGTTAAGATACTTAACTCACCGGTATAAACCCAGAGTCGAGGCAGCATATGTTTTACCGTTAAAACATGTTTTTTAAAAATATTAGATAAACTAGCTTTACACGAAGCGCTAGGAAATTTTAACATTGCATTTACGGGAAGGGCTCTAGTCTCTTTCGTTTAATTTCAGATTTCTTATCGAAAATATCAAAAGGAGCCATTTTCGGTCAGTTTGTTTAATTTCCTCGGCTGTTTATTTGGTTCTAGTTCTCCCCCCTCGATCCAGTTTCCAAAATTCCGGCAAAAAAAAAAAAAAAATGGGATGCGCGACAATCGCATTAGCGAACGGCTGCTCGTTCATGCTAACTGCGTTTCGCTCCGTAAGTCGAATTTAATTCGAGGTTCCCATGGTTGCAATAATGATTTCCCATTTGCCCGGGAAAACGTTCAGCGCCGATTATTGATTAGCGCACTCTCTTGCTTTGGCTGGGGAGAAGAGACGGCTTCTGCGGTACGGCAGATGGCGCCCCCTGACTCCCGTTTGGAAATCATGTCGTATTAAAAGGCACCGATCAGTAATCCATTATTAGCGCTAATTTCAGTCGACGCAGGCAACGACGTTTCCGTATTGCGCTTACAGGAGTTCCCCCGAGGATCCGTAACGGGCATCTTTCAAGCGATGTGCCACAGAAGGGTCCAAAATCCACCTTTTATTTAGATTTTGTTAACGTAGAGCAGCTCGTCATTCAAACCCTTAGAAAATCGCTAAAATATACGGTACGTTTGCGTGCCGAGTGAATTTTATTGCCGCTTTGCGTACCCTTGAGTTGAAAAACATCGGCTTAGATACAGTCGGCTCACGATATAACGAACGCCGCGAGGATGGGACGTACGTTCATTCGTTATACCGATTTTTCCACATTTTTGCTGTTTTTAGCGACTGTAAGCCATACTTTTTTTTTGTCCTAACGGAGGCTACTATGTCATTCAGTAATGTGGGATAGCGAAGGGATCAGCCAAACCGTTCGATGTATCGGGCGATTCCTTGTACATAATATTTGTTACACAGAGTGGGTTAATACATGAGAGGTATAGGCATTTTGATCGGGATCGGCCATTCCGTTCGTTAGGATAGGCATTATCGAGAGCCGACTTCGTAGCCCGTAGAGCGTAAACGCAGACCGTACTCTATCCAAGCGGGAGACAAATTTCCTCCGACGAGCCCGTAGCAAAATCAACTTTCTCGGGAGCGCCTTTAGTTTTACCTCCGGATTGTCCACGTCTTGGTCGTTGGAACCCGTATCGTCGTCGCTGTCTTTTCTCTTGCGTTTCGTCCGCACGCTTTGGATCACGCTCTTATGGTAATCGCAGATGTAAATGTGTCTGGCCTGAAACGAAATTAATAGAAAAAATGAGGAAAAAAAAAGCTCATTTTAGCGCAAATTTTCAACACTCGTCAATTTTCCATCGTTTTTAAATCACTAGTCCGACTTCAAGGATTTCTTACTGTCACCGACGTAAGTGCTAGTGTTTCCGCAATCCGGGGTCCCCCACAAATGAAATTTTCAAACTTCCCCGACTTTCCCTGTGTATTCAAAACGATTTTCACCCGACTTTTACTAAATGTTCCTCCGACTATTCAATTTCCCTAACGAAATCAAATGGGATTTTACAACCCAGTACATGTGTAATATTAAAAATTTAAAACTGCCATATTCGCGGGAGATTTTATTCCCCCCCCCCCTCCTCTATCCCCCTTGAGACCTAGCTCTTAGCAACAAAGGGGCCCCTGTCCCTGCTGCCACCTAGCGGAAATTTGTGCTGGCGAGGGGATGAACCCTCGAAAGATGAGCCAAACCACACGGATCGATGATGGGAGTCCCACAACACTTATTTCTACCGGTTTAGGATATGGGGCTGTATGGAGGGGGTAAAAGCAGGGGCTAAATCTATATTATCCCTTTGCCAATGGCCCTTTTTTTTTTTTTTGCTTAACTCCAGGCCCACATTTGGTGTCTCCTAACGTTCTGGCAGCCAGGGAATAATAATACAAAAAAATACGTAAACATTATTATCATAATTGCAAATTATCGATTAAGTCTGTGGAAACCGGGCAGATGCTTAAGACGCCCGTCTTAAAGATGCAAGAAACAAAAAAAAAAGTTATAGGGCTTAAATATGAGATCAAATGAGGTTATGTAACTGTTGAGTTTCATTCAACTATGCCAACTTAGGCCCCTTCTAGACCCCTAAAAAGTTTTGTCTTTATTCGAATTTGGCTAAAGTCTATCGGTATTTACCATCTTAGATATAATAAATACACCCATGTGCAAATCACGTTCATTGTGAATATTTACCATTTATGAAAATACGTGTATAGTTTTAAAACCATTTATAGTTCATGGAACCCTAGGGGGTCCTAGGGCAGAATATTAATTGTTATCTGATCGAGCATTACACGACATGGTTCCCGTAGAAATGAAATTTTTAACTTCTATGACTTTTAATGCTTTTCGGACAGTTTTCCCTGACCATTCAATGCTTACGTTATTTAGCGTATAAAGTAGGCAATTTTTATCTACATGTACGTTAAAACGAACTGAAAGGGGAATTCCCAATTTTACAAAACGATGTTAAAACGTGGATAAAAAGGGATATTCCCAAGCCGTTAGACGTTTGTGATAATAGAGGGATTGAGCACTCCTCCTTTAATGCTCCCTTAATGCTAACCACATTGACAGCACTGTATGTTATTCCAATGCGTTCTCGTTAAGGTAAATCAGTTGACGGGGCATTAAGGGAGGCGTGCTCAATCCCTCTAGTTGCATGGTAATGCGAAAACAAATGTAATATTCGCGTTGAATTTCCCTGACTTTTTCAAATTAAATTACTCTGCCTCGACCATTCCAAGTCTAACCAATTTCCCTGACAACTTCAGGTTTTCAAGATCCGTTGCAAAAACCCAGTGATTTCACCCGCGTTCTCGCTACTTCCGGTTCTTTTGATTCCAAGAAAAGGGAATCAATCTTCAAAACTTGACTTTTTCTTTAACGAATTTAACCATTCTTCTTCTGGCGATAAAAGTCCGAAACAACATCTTGAGATTGTGTTTATTGATGGACAAACTCTTCGGTTTTGTCCAGACTAACGTTACTTCCACTCTCTCTAAAAGTCGTCTGGAGTGTTTGAATAATTGTCGACTTACGTTATCGTCTATGTTGAGCTTGAGCTTCCTCTGGATGACCGTTTTCTGTATCCTCTTGCTGTAGCTGGCATTTCCTGCCAGTCTGTTGCATCTCGTGTTGTCGTCCACCAGACAACAGATCTGGTCGTGTCCTCCTCGGCTGTCGTCTTCTGTGCTGAAGCCATTCATCTTTTAAATAGTAGTGAGTAGAATTGGGACCAACGATGAGACCTCATTTAGAAACAGCCAGAGTTAGGCTTAAACTTTTCTTGCGCTGCAATGGAAACAAATAAACATTCTCAACTCTCAGAGGGTCAGAGATAAAAACTAGGCAATTAACGATTGATTTCTGCTATTTCTTGAAAATAGTAAATACTCGATGGCATGCGATTTGATCGTAAAGTTTGATGCGAAAAATAGTGGGATTGATCATGTTTCCTTTAATCTTGACGACATTGGCAGTACTGGGTTTTTTGCCAATGCGCATGCGTGAGGACGAGGTTAATGGGTTTGTGGTTGAAGGGACACGACAATTTCATTAGTTTAACGTGATACCACAACGTTTTTGAGGAGCATAACTACTTTTATGGCGCATAAGTTATTGATGCGCATGCGTCCTAGTGTGGTTATCGTTCTAGTAAAGATTAAAGGAAACCTGCGCAATCCCTCTAATTGCAACGAACCATTAAACTTTAATTCCACATTTTTGTAAATAATTTTGGTGAATGACTAGTTGTACAACCTTAATTTTGTCTTCAAACGATAACATGGCATTTGTTTGCTCACTATAATGCATCGAGTTGAATTGAAAACACTGTATTCTGAATGAGCCAAAAAATTGTTTACGTGTATGCATTTAGCTGTTTTTAATAGCCTAAACATGTACTGTACTAGAAATCCCTACTAACTCGAGGTATTTCATAAAAACCAGCAATCTGGTCTACTTTATCATTTTTTCATCATTCAAGTGACCCAGAATCCATAATTTTTGGCACACACCTGTCCCAGAGACACTTTTTTTGGTAGTTCAATGGTACAATTTTAAAATACTATCGCAATGACCACGTGTAAATGATATGCTATAGGATTTAATAATTAATCTTGCCGCTGAAATGATATGTCACCAGATTAAAGCGCTTTCAACAATTACTCCGATTTAGATGAATTATATTTTAAGCATAAATTGACGTAGAAATTATTTCCCTTTATCGGATATAACTTGCGGTTTTCAAGGAGTTTTATTTTCTGACAAACAACGTATAAATATAAAAAGCCAACGTTTATTTCATTCGAAATAAACATCGATTTTGTAAGATCATCTTAAGCCCCAAAGAAGTTAAAATGAACTTGTCCACAACTGGTGTCAATAATAAGACACGCTTCGGATTCAGTACACGTGGACGAAAGTTGTTTATAGTTTATACTCATCAGATGATCGTCTCTTGATCTTCTCTAATAACTCTCGATATAACGAACGCCAAGGGGATGATAGGCCGTTCGTTATAAACAATCATTTAGTATTGTGGGATTGTGAAGTGACCAGCTGAACCGTTTGTTATAGCAATAATGTTGTGTATAACAACATGTTATACACAACATTCGTTATACGTAGAGGCTGATACATGAGAGGTATGGGCATTTTGGTCGGGTCCAGCCACTGTTCGTTATATCGAGAGATATATAGGGTGCATGTGGCGAGTTCGCACTGTGGGGAATGATTAACCTAACACAAATTTGGTAGTTAATGCCAATTACATCGGACGGTTTATATGATGTGCGGAGTTTTCCTCGTGAGCAATTTTCCTGAAGCAGGATGTCATTCTTTTATAACCAGGCTATTTATGGATGCCGCCTTCTCCCCCCCCCCCCCCCCCCCCCCTACCTCAATCCACTCGAGCACGTATACTTAAGCATAGGGGTCGTCCCTAAAGATATTTTCGTGGATTTTGGAACTTTTGGAGGGCATGGGACCCATGCAATTTTGTATCTCAAAATGGGCCACAGAAAAACACTTGGAGGGAGGCCCAACCACACCCACACGAGCAACGCAATTTATTTTTAAAAAAAAACGCATCGTTTATATACGTGGTAGTTTTTTATTTGGTTTTTATGAAGCAAAGGACGAAATTGAAATCGGGTTTTCTGGGTTCACTAACCAACATAAATATAAATTTAATATCAACTATCGAAACGTTCGTGCACTGAACGTCTATGATATTCGAATATATATGCTTGCATGTATACGAGGATATTATACCAAATATACCCGGCGATACCGCAGTAAATGTACCTCGGCAATACTGAAATTCCGCGGATTTTTAATTAAAACTACATAAAAAAACGACAAGCTTACCTTTTGCGAAAATCCAAGGTGGAAAAATATCCAAAAAAGTGTAAAAAATCAGAGCAAATGCACAAAGGCCAAATGTTCGTTCTGCATTCTACAGCGTTTTTGCACGTTCATGGCGGCGCGTATGTCAAATGATGTTCCGCTCTCATTGGCTGAAATCATCGGGACCACGCCCCCCGATGTCCGGATAGCACAGTATAAGAGGTGAACCAGTATGTGCACACTCTGATTTTTAGAGTTCCCAACCCCCCCCAAGACACGCCCAGC
>JAQGCC010004230.1:0-13540 GCA_034698905.1 Xestoiulus laeticollis | reverse complement strand
TGGGTTAGGCAGCGCCGCAGGCCGGCGTCTCCTATGATATCCCTATAGCGTGGCGGTAAATTAACCGATAAGAACCAAAAATATTTTACATACATTGTATTAAAGGCATGCTAAAATAGGACAATGATTGAAAATGACAATGATTCCATTATAAATGATTAGCTTTCTTTAAAAAAAATATTCTATACATAATAAAAAATTAATAAATTTTCTTTCATAAATTTGTACCTTTAATTTTTATATATACATGTAGATAATCGATCTATTTTCATTAATATATGACCATCTGTATGATGCATATACAAATTGTATATAAGTTAAGAATGAGCATGCCTTTTATATGAAAATTTAATTTGACAGTACCGTATACAGAACGTTTACTATGTTTTTTTCTTAATTAATTTTTGGAATCCTGTTTATGTGCATTAATATGGCAACAACTATTTTCTCGTTATTATTTAATAAATAACTGTTTGTGTCGTTCTTAGAAAAAAATCATATCCATACATTTCCAATGATCAAATTAAGCAAAATATGAATTTGATCTATATATACCTGGTTACCGCATGCAGTACACATGTAAAATGTTATAACATCTTAAAATATAAATTAACACACAAAATTAAGTTTTAACATTAATAGTGCATTCTATATTTTCGTTTAAAAAAGCAACAGCAACAAAGCAATTGGCAATTTGTTTAAAAAAAATGCTTTAAAAATATTATTTCTTATATATAATAAATTTTCTGCAACGTTGTAGTTATTGAAATTTAAATTGCAAATTTAATATTGTTTTTTCTTTAATTTTTCAGAATTTTTTCAAATTATTCTGTCAAATAATCAAATTCATGACGATATGCATAAGCTACAAAATTTTTCTATTGGGGCACTCCATTTTGGCCTGATTTAAGCTCTATACTTTTAAATTAAAAATATACATACCAAAAATACGCATACTAACATGATCATGAAATTAGTTTTAAACAATAAAGCATCGACTAAATATTTTGCACAATACGCCAAAATGTTATAATTTTCTTATATTAAAACTATTTCTTATGTCAAAAGTTTGCGGAACACTATATATATATATTGCTGAAAATATTATCTTCACTTGGCATGCAGAGTTAATTTTTATTTGTTTGAATATACATTGTAAAATTGTACATGCATAGTATATATCATTCACCGAATATGCCCAGGATTAATATATTTTCAAATACGATAGACATGCATGTTTATTTACCAGTGCTTTTCAATAAAAAAGATTTTAAAAAAATTACAATTTTTTAAAGGAATCAGTTGACATATTTCATGTTGGTAGCACAACACATTTTCAAATTTTTAATATATATGAATTATGCATCGTATACTTGCAAGAACATACCTGCACATGTCATTATTTTTTTAAATACTCAACGTTATCAAAACTATCGAGTTTATTTCGAAAAACATTTGAAAATGTGAATCTGTATTCATCAAAAATAGTATACGAGTTTGTGCATTGATGTTTACATGGTTAATATAGACCGGTTTTTTAAAATGTTGCTTATTTCAAAATATAAAATCAATCTTACATATTCATGATGTGCATGGACATGTATACGTTATACACTAACAAGTATAACTAACATTAAGCAGTACACTAAAGTCAAATTATTTTATTACCATGATATATGCATGCATTAAACATCTGTTACCTGCATGCAGGTCAGTAAACACATCAATGACAAATAATGACTTTAAACATTTTTTTTTAATATTTGAGCACATACATGTAAATGTATCTTATAACACGATAAGAACTTGCATTCTTTAAAATAAAATAATTATGACAATACAATGGGCACTTTTATAAATCATTTGCACGTTGTATATATTTTCATAAGTATGCTTTATAAATATAGTGTGTTATCTTATTAATAATCGTTTTTTAAATGTTTGGAAAAATATTAAATTTATAATTTGATTTTAAAATGTTGCAACACAGTCATGCAATTTTTTTATATTTTCGTGTAATTGAACAATTTAAGTGTTACATACATGTACATGTCCATGCAATTTTTATAGACCTCATTTTTTCGCACTATTATACATGTATATACATGGTGCGAAAAATAAAATACGATTTTCATGATTCATATAATTTGATTTTAAAATGTTGCAGCACAGTCATGCAATTTTGTTTAAAATTTCGAGTAATTGAACAAGTGTTACATACATGTCCAATTTCTATAGACGTCATTTTTTTCGCACCATATATGGTTCAAAAAATAAAATGCGATTTTCATGACACTTTTGCATGCTGAATTTCCAGTATTTTACACTTGGTATTAAATTAAGGAAACATGTTTCATATACCCACGAATTTGAATAAATGTAGGTACCCTGAACCAAAGCGCATATGCAAGTTTACATTTATCGACACATTTTAGCATTTATCTCACGTCCTATAAAAATGCCCCTTTGAAATCGCAAGGGCTCCATGGGGCATCTCTCGGTTGTCAACTATGTTTGGCCACAAACACGACGTGTTTACAGTTTAGGACCGTTAAGCGGAGGCAATGCGAAGGTTCCACCTGCCCCTTACGCACCAGGTCAAAGGTCATCACCTGCCAAACGCATGCCTCCCCAAAATAAAGCAAGGAGAGAGCTTACCTGAGAAGCCAGTTTTTTAGACCGTCACATTCTTCGAGGTATCCTTTCTTTTTTACCCATGCATTTCACGATAGAAACCAGTTTCAAACCCGGGGTTGAGCCGGGTAAAAAAAGGGGGCCAAAGGCTCTAAAGGGGCAAGATAAACAGGGCCAGGAGCGTGAGATCCTGGCGAGGGCACCTCACCTTTCGTGCATCTGGGTACCCAAAAGAAGATGGGAAAAAAGCTAGCCAAGGGGTTGAGAGAAGGGGTGTCCAAGAAAAGAAGGGGTACCCGGCAAAAAGAAAGGGTAGGGGGATGCCCAAGAAAGAAAGAAAAAATCACAAGACCCAAGACAAAAACTGGAGCGCACAATACTGCTTCGGAGAGTCCCCGATGCGAATAGGACCCAAACATGCAAAAAGAAGGGGTAGATATAGAAAAGACATAGAGGCGAGGGGAGGGCACCTCAACGCTGAAACGATGGGGTAAATCGGGAGCAAAGGGGAGAAGCAGGACCCGAAAAAGGTGTCGGACAAAAAACTTTTTTTTTTATTTTATTATGTTTTTTTTTCTTTCTCTTTTTTCTCCACGGAGTGTCACTCTAATGCAAATTTTTCTTGCTGAAATCCCTTTCTTCTGGGTCTATGAATAGCTGGCTTCGGCCCCAGGTTCGGCCATTTTTTTTTGCGTGCAGACATAACAGAAGGATCGGCTGGATGAACAGCGGAGTGCCCTTTTTAGAAACAGTTGTGCCTTGGGAAAGTGGGAAGGGGTATAGGCCCTCGGCTTTGGGGGGAGGAAAGGTGCGCGTGCGCGGAGGCAAGGGGTTAACAATGGGTCGCATCACAAACGGGAGCTAATAGACGCTGAGTGAAAGGGCCGACGTCTGACTCGGGCCTGGCCTTATTTTTAGCTTTTCTGCCCACTTTTCGTTCCTCTCTGTGTCTGCAGCTTCTATATGTATATATCTCTGTTGCGGGTGGCTTTTTTAGGACTCCAACAAAACTACAATAGGGCCGAGACAGGGCTGGGCCGTACCGCGTAAATCGCATTGTCCATTTCCGGACATTTTTGCCCCGATTCTTTTTTTTTTTTTCTACGCATTTATTGTAGATTTTTACCCGAAAAAGACGTTTTTGTCGCCAAAATTTCACCGTAGACAAACGCAGGAGGGGCCAAAGTGACCTAACCACGCAGGTCGGTGTCTGCGAAAATCAAAATCATGCTGTTTTAAAATAATAAAACATTCAATGCTTCAGACGCCTATTTTTCGCGGCGTGCATGGGCCCTTAATAAACTCCATTTGACGTATGATATTATGAAGTGTTCAAAATATATATAAAAAGGGGCTATCAGCGTAAAATGCTACACACTAAAAACGTTTTGTTATAAAATTCAACCCAATATTGAGTGCTATTTGGGCATTCCAATATTGGGTTAACATTGGGTTGAATTTAAGTTTAGCAACCAAATGTTGGGTTAAAGTTACCCAACGTTGGGTCACAGTTATTAACACAGGTTTTGGTTAAAATATGACCAGAATTGGGTCAATGTGAGGTTTGTTTTATTTGTGTTTAATAAATTTACCCAATTATGAGTTGATTATAAATAACACAAACCTCACATTTACCCAATTCTGGGCAAATTTTAACCAAAACCTGTGTTAATAACTGTGACCCAACGTTGGATATATAAAGCTTTAACCCAAACAACATTTGGTTGTTACACTCAAAATATATAAAGGGCTATCAGCGTAAAAAGCTATACACTAAAAGCAATTGGGTTAAAATTCAACCCAATATTGAGTGATGTATGGACATGTCTATACCAACATTGGGTTAACATTAATAGGTTGAATTTAAGAGTAAAAACCAAATGTTATATACCAACGTTGGGTCACAGTTATTATCAAAGTTTTGGTTAAAATATGCCCTGCAGAAATGGGTAAATGTGAAGTTTGTGTTATTTATTATCAACTCATATAATTAGGTAACTTTATTATAAGGGATATATACCCTATAGTTTATGGAATCTCAAATATATAACATATATAAGAATTCTTGAATAAGTTATACTCAAACAAGCTAAACCGCGTATTTATTCTTTTCTGAAAAATATTTAACCAAAAATAACTCATGTTGCATGTTCACCCATTACACTTTTTCTCTAATATTAGACTAATTATGTAATCGTATATAATTAGTCTAATATTTACGTATTTGTATACACATTTTTAATTTTAAGTATTGCAATAAAAGCATTTATTAGTTTAAGTAATAGGTTAATAAATTAAATGTGATTAGTATGCTCATTTTTTCAAAATCAGTATATACTGGTATATCTTATACAATTATTTAAACATGGACGTTAATCAAATATAAGTGATATGAAACTTAATTTAATTGTAACAACGCAAAATGTTGTTAAAATTGAATTAATTCATTGAAAATCTGTCTTTGTTAAGTGATGAAATATAAAAAGTTAAAATCAATAAAAAATAGTAAAATGAATAAGAATATACCAGGTCAATCAATACTTATCCACTCAAAAGAACTACAAAAAGTAAATTTAATCTATAAAAAACTTACACATCACATATATATCCTCAAATACAAAATCTGACGTTTTTCCTTAAACATTTTAATATAAGCAGAGAAAGTTATGGTAAAACTTTTTATATTAATACATAGATTTATATGCGATACATGTAGGCCCTATGCATGTGCTATATATCGATGAGATTATAACCATATATGGTTATAATCTGTATATATACAGAGCATCATAATGTATACATGTAAGCTACATGTTAATTGGCTTGTCACTCATATATTCAATTATAAGCAATGATAGACCGTTGGAAAAACAATTTTTAAATGTTATAGTAATATTAAAATAAATCATTACTATTATTATATTAATCAATTAATAAAAAAATAATGCTTGATAACATGCCATGTTACAGCATGTTATGTATAAACTATGGTTAAACATTGGTAAATGTACATGAGAAAGCATGATATATAGTGATTATATATAGTATATTATTTTTTAAAAGAAAGTTGAAAAAACGAACATGTCTTTGCGTTTCACACGAAGTAAGCATATTTGTAAATCTATTCAAAAACAAAATGCATGCTAAATCATATTAAAAATTTGAACCACTTTTTAAATGGTATAAACATATAAGATGCTATCAATTTCACTATGCATGCAGGTTTAATCACCAGTGGGTGTCCGTGATTCAACCTGTGCAATTATGACATATTAACAATGTAATAAGTGCTTGCAAATATAAAGTTTTTTATTCTATTTAAATTATACAAATGAAAGGAAAGATAAAATAAGGAAATATGACAAGTTGGAATAAATGTAGACTTGATTCTTTGTTAAATAATTTCAAGTTTCAAAGCTATTTTAATAAACCTTTATTTTGAATAGGAAATACATGATATACACTGTACTGTATATTTGTGTACACTTTATTCTATTCTATAATGTGTTTTATATTTAATGAATATATTATCTTGCTACAATCAGCAAAACAAGTGTCTGATTCAATTGACATGTCATTGAATTTCAACGTCAGCATGCTTTTGCATTTTTTCATGAGTGAACTTAAGAACATTATATTGATAATTTTCCCCATGCAGCATCATATGAAGACGTGCCTACTGTAACGTTTTGTCGTCAGTCTTGCATGATCATGACGACAAAATGAACATGCAGTGATCGTTTTGTCCTTATTTTGTCGTCATGATCATGCAAGACTGACGATAAAATAAACATGCAGTGATCGTTTTGTTCTTATTTTGTCGTCATGATCATGCATGATTGACGACAAAACATTACGTGTAGACCTTTCTAAGTGACATGTGAGCAAAATATGTATGTGTAGACAAGTATACAGTATAGGCTACACTTCATAATACTGTAAAAACTGTTTTGTATTAAAGACAAAATCAAGTCCACCATCAACATATCATATAAATGAAGACATTTTATCAAATTCCATTATTAAAATGAGTTAAATTACCAAAAAAAGATGCTTTCGGTCTTGATTTTGTCTACAACTTAATACATTTAGCCCCAGACCACACTAGACTGAAAACGCGCGTTTGGCTATAGCCTCAAACAAGGCTTTTAATTTAAAAAGAATTTTTACACGAGATATTAATGTGCAAGTTATATATATATATTCTAGAATTTAAATTAAATTCGATGCTCTGTTTGAGGCTAGCCAAACGCGCGTTTCCAGCCTAGTGTGGCCTGAGGCTTAAAGTGTCTTATATTAAGACAAAACAGTTTTTACAGTATATATATATTTTTTTTAAATTCAAATGTTTGTACAAATGTTGTAAAAAAGTTTGGATTACATTACTGCCATTGGTATAAAGGTTATAGAACCATTATCAAGACCTTTGTGAATGCATAAAAACAGTTGCACATGGCGCATGCGTTTGACTGAGAAATTAATTAGAAATTTGTCATCGAGCATTTGTCCTCAAAATTTGGGCATCGAATTTCTCGTAATTAAATCTTTCGTTGCTCTTGCCCAGCAATTCAGTATATACATACATGTATATATTTTGTTCGAAAACCTAATTTCAAGTTTTCTAATTAAGAAATTGATGCGTCGCCATTAGTGCGATTTGGTTTCAAACGATTTTCAAAGCAAGAAGCTTTAATTTCGATGCGCTCAATGAGAATTATAAAAAAAAAAATTTCCACGACAAAACTATATTTCGTTTAGGCTAAAAAGATGCTTTTCCTGCGTGTATTAATCGCGTCTTTTATTGAAATCAAGGCGAATTCTTCGAAGCGTAATATTAAGTTTGAGATAAAAGAGAAACGGATAAAAGTGAAAAACAACATTTTATTTATCTTTTATATTACACGTATACACATATAGAACAAAAAAAAAACCGATTTTTTATAATGCGCTGTTGATGATAAATACAAAAGAGGTGGCTTTTATCTTTTCTGGCGTTGAAATGAATGTGAAGTAAATATAAAAAAATCGTGCAAAATATAAAAGACGATTTGATTCGGGTGAAATAGATCGGGTTATTGAAATTAGATTTTGCCTTTCTTTCGAAGATTAAAATTCTAGAATGCCTGTTTAAAAGAAAGGCGGAAAAAAATGAAACAAAAATTGGTATTGAATTCGGTTTCCATGTCGTGGTATAATACCTTGTTTTTTTGCAGACCTGTATACTGCATATAGACCTATAGATACCATTCTGGCTTATTCTGTGCATTCCATATATACTTCTTATTGGTGGGAATGGTGGATATATCAAAACGTGTGCAGTGATACCATCTACTTTGCATCGGCTAACATGGTGCACATTAGATGAATGAAATTTAGTCAGCCATAGAAGAAAACGCATTCGAGGAACATTAGGGTGGCATTTTTTTGCACTTTACTACAAATGCGCTTACACTCTCTGGATTTTTTTTTAAACCTTTTATCCTGAAACGCCCATATGATATACCTCCTCGAATAATTTGTAAATTGCCTGCTAAAAGCGTTACGCACTAGTCTAAACCTATACCTTTCACATTTGTCCTCCATCATATAGTATATATAAGGATGCATTACAAAACATATTATATCCTGTCGTAAAAAGAGAACATGTGCACTGTATATGTGTTTACGTGCATATATGTGTATAGAACTGAATGATTTACACGTGTGTGCATTATTTCCACCTGACGTAGCCTTCATGTAATAGACACTATATGTTGGACCTTGATAAAATAATGGTAGCATGCTGACTGATAGTATGCATGTTTTCAAGTGCATTTGAAAGATACATGTATATGTTCAGATTTGTTATTTTAAACATTATGAAATACGGTAGAATGAACACATTACTGTATGATTTTACTGTAAAAAATGTCATCACCCATACAAAAATAATGAGCAGAAATTGAGCAGAAAAATATCACAGTGTACACACACAAAAAGTTGAGTTAAATTCAACCCAATATTAAGTGCTATATTGACATGCCAACATTGGGTTAACATTGGATTGAATTTAAGAGTAAAAACCAAATGTTGGGTAAATCTAACCAAAATGTTGGGTTAAATCTATCCAATATATTGGGTTAAATATACCAAAAATGTTGGGTTAAATCTATTCAATATTGGGTTAAATATACCAAAAATGTTGGGTTTAATCTACCCAATATTTGGTTGTTACCCTTAAATTCAACCCAATGTTAACCCAATGTTGGTATGTCAATATAACACTCAATATTAATTGAGTTGAATTTAACCCAACTTTTTATGTGTTTTTTCTGCAGACACCATTATGCAGAATTCTTAAAAAATAAACACGGGATACAACTTTCTACCATAATTCTGCAGAATTTCTTGCAGAGGTACAAATACATGTATATATGCAGAAATTAACATGATGAAAGGTCCATGGATCTGCTACATTTTCCTTTCTTGCAGTTAGTTTTCAATATACATTGTACACACACCATTATATACTGTATAAGGCACCATATATAACGCCAAGTGCTAGTTATAAGAATTCCTCTAACGATTTTTTTTTTAAATTTAGCAATTTTAGTTTCGAGAAATGCAACATAATTGATTTTTACAGAAAAAGTCACCATAATCCTGCAGACGATTAGCCGGGTGAATCCTGCAGAATTCTGAGAATTTTTTTTTTTCATGGGCAATAAAGATTTCTAACTTAAACAAAGCAGCAAATTGAAAAATGTTTTGCAAGTTTATTATCGATTGATGCATAATTGCCAATGTTATATATGAATGAATGAGCAGAATGATGGTTGGTTCGGTTCCCCCTATACATTTATACCTTGTTCCAAAAAAAAAAAAAAATGTAAGGTATAAGCTGTCAATAAGTAATGTACAAAACATAAGCAAGTAAAATCTATAATGTCTAAAAATGTCATTGGATATACAAAGATTTGCCACGATTTAATATATATAAGTATGTCCGTTTAGTGTAAATAACACATCGAGAAAATGCATGATATATGTATTAGAAGAAAATAAGAAAAACGAACTTTCGATACAATTTTGAAGCCAAAATTATATATAACCACTGCATGAAAGTATACGTAAATTGAGTGCATAAATTTACGTCATTGCACTGTAAATCAAACCAGATGCAAAAGATACATCTTGGTTTAACTTAATATTTTGATGATGCACCAGTTCATCTTATAATATTTCGTAGACAATTTTTAAGATGTATTCATTTGAATTGTAATGTTAGCAAATTGCATACACGCCCGCCCAATTATCATAGAAGAATACCATGAAAGTTATATAGAACACCATGCATGCACATTAAGAAGGTGATAAATATACAATGCGAAAAAACAACCCATTATATCTCTTACGAGCAATGTTTTATCAGCTTTTCTTTCTAGATTCATATCACATATATTTCGTCGATTATTTATTATTTGTTTGTTAATTAAGGATAAAAATTAGCCAACTTAAGGCCTTGGTATATGGAACGTCGTCAGCATTTCACTTTTATATTTTAACTTTTTAAAATGGATGAAATTGATATCATTCAAGAAAGAAAGCACATATGATGATAATTAATCGACCCCACCTTTTTGATTGATTAATAAGCACTAAATTAGTCAATGAATAGTCATTTATATTGACATTATCATTAACGAGACTATATAATTGTCATTGTTAGGCTGGTTATTAAAGCTTGGCGAAAAGTGTTTTTTTTTCTTCAATATATTAATGCATTAAATGATATACATGTATAAATAAAACAGTTTACCAAAAAAGCATAAATTTATCTTAAATTAAGAGTTCAGTTTTTTGCTTTTTAATTGCTTATCCATGTGAAAATATGTTGAAAGACATTCATAATTTATAGTAGACATCAAATATGATGGACATAATAATATGAACACTACAATTGTACAGTGCATGGTGCACGTATATACACTATACACCCGCATACAAACAATATTTATCAGAATTTTGCAGGATTCACCAGGCTGATCGTCTGCAGAATTATGGGAACTTTTTCTGCCAAATCAATTATGTTGCATTTCTGATGCAGAATCAATTTTGTTTTATTTCTGCAAAATCAATTATGTTGCATTTCTGCAGAAACTAAAATTGCTAAATTAAAAAAAAACTCGTTCTATAGAAGAATTCTTATAACTTGCACTTGGCATTATACAGTATAATGGTATATTGAAAACTAACTGCAATAAAAGAAAATGCAGCAGACACCTTTCATCATGTATACATTTCTGCAAATGTATTTCTGCAAAAATATCGGCCGAATTATGGTGGATTAAGTTGTATGTTTTCAGTTTTAAGAGTTCTGCATAATAGCTTCTGCAGAACATACACTGATATTTTTCTGGTCATTTTCTGCTCATAAAATCTGCAGAGCCTTCCATTTTGCATGCTTGCAAAATGTATGTCATTATTTTATATGCATATACCTAAACTTCAATTATAGCATGCATGTGACAAGTCAAGTTTAGCACCCAAAATAATTTGTAAAAACCGATATACTTTTCTTTTGTTTGAGAAGGGGGTTGAGCTTCATCTCAATGATGCAGTTCCAACTTTTAGTTCTTTTATTTAAATTTAAGTCGTTTTTCACTTAAGTCCCAAGTTTCCAACATGTATACGGACGCCTGCAGCTCCCTCAGGCGAGATTCCGTCTGTTGAAAAAGCAATCTTGGCCGAATGTAGTCGTTTCGAGGGTGCAGGCAGAGTGCTGGAACCGGGCTCGGAAATGGGTTTGCTAGTAATCTAAACAAACAGGTGTTGGCCCAGATGCGCATTTTGTGCAGCCAGGCGCTATCTTCGTGTTCCAGGCTCGTGCTCATGCAGAGAACGCCTGAAGGAACCCCTCCAAAGCCTGGAATATTGCTGGCATTTAAATGGAAAGATGTCTCCTGGCGTCTGTTCAACCCTTGGTCTTTTCATCGCGTTTCTTAAAGGTATTGCATGCGAGGAGGCCATTTGAACGGGGGCTGAACCCATGCGGAACCCTTTCAAGATGCGCTTGGAAATTGAACCATTTTTATTTTTTTTTTTTGTGGAGCAATACGACTCTAAATGGGAATATGGAAAGGAAAAATCCGTCATGCAATGCGTCGGGCATGACGCATTTCGGTTTCGGTTTCGATTTTGGTGGGCTTTTTCATAAAACGTCTTGGATTTCCAAAGTATAGTTTTCAGGTGCCTGTGACAAACATATATCATCTTAAACACGGCTAAGACGAATTCAGTAAATTGGGAGAGATGAGAACACTGATATTCATTTGCTTCCATATTGTTGAAATAAAATTTTGAAAAAATAACTTTTTTTATAAATATAAAAAATATTTTCAAAGGTAGCCTACATTATATTCGTTTTGAGCGACATTATACAAATCAAAATATCTTAAATGATGGTATATCTATACTATATTTCACTATATTTTTATGAATTTAATCAGGTGTATCTAAAAGTAGCCCACCTCATATGTGTAAAACAAACTTTAAAATAAATAGTCTATATATATGTAAAATAAATTTTATAGTAGACTATTAATCGTAATAATTCCTTTAATATATATAGTTACAAATTCTATGAATTTTGTGGTTATTTTAATGCACTGCTAGTCACCTTTAGTTCTTAGAAATAATAAAAAAACCAGCGTTTTATATACATGTATAACTGTTATATATCCTATATATCTCGTGTTGTTACAAAAAAATAAAACGTTCGTTATAAATTCTATCAATATATTTTAAAAAGAATGTGCTTATAGTTTATAGGCATTGCAATGTTATACAAAAGTTATTCAATGCTATTTTAGAATTTGAATTTCTAAACAAAAAATTTGAAATACTTTCCTGTAACGATTTTTAAATAAATGGATAAAAGTTCAACTAAATATGTCTTTTTTTAATTATTAGTAGCCTAAATACAATGTTTACAGAGTATTTTTTATTAAATTTCAATATTCCAGGTTTTCATTGTCAGTGTGGTTTATCTAATTACTGTAATCGGAATAATTAAGGATTAATTATTCACTGCATTTCCATAAGATCTTGATGCCAATAGAGGGATTGTCAGGCTTCCTTTAATTTTGACGACATTGGTAGCACTGTTTTTTTGCCATTGCGCATGCGTGGGGACGACGTTACTGAGTTTGTGGTAGAGGGCAGATGAGTTTCATTAGCTTAACGTGATACCACAACGTCTTTGAGAAGTATAACGTCGACTTTTACGGCGCATAACTTATTGATGCGCATGCGTAATAGTGTGTTTATCGTTATCGGTTTTTTCACAATCCCTCTACTATTTGTCTAAATTTCGGAAATAACTGACTTAATTGCTTTTTGTGCTTTGTTTTGCAGACAAATTTAATCACACAAGCAGGAATTCAAGTTTTATTTCATAATCTTTGTAATAGTAAAACAAATGTAATTATCTGTTAGAAATAGTGGGATTGCGCAGGCTTCCTTTAATATTAACGACATTGACAGCACTGTTTTTTTGCTTTTTTGCAAATGCGCATGCGTGGAGACGACATTAATAAGTTTGTTGAGTGCAGACGACAATTTCATTAGTTTAACGTGATACCACAACGTCTTTGAGGAGTAACGACTTTTACGGCGCATAACTTATTGATGCACATACGTAATAGTGTGTTTATCGTTATCGTTTAGATTAAATATATAGGATTGGCAGGATTCCTTTAATCTTGACGACATTGGCAACACTTGTTTTTTTTTGCCAATACGCATGCGTGGAGACGACGTTAATAGGTTTGTGGTAGAGGGCAGACGACAATTTCATTAGTTTAACGTGATACCACAACGTCTTTGAGGAGTATAACGACTTTTACGGCGCATAACTTATTGATGC
>JAQGCC010004229.1:0-13544 GCA_034698905.1 Xestoiulus laeticollis | reverse complement strand
TCTAAGACATTTCTTTGTCAAATGCTTTGTTTAACCGACATTTACATTTCTCAAGTTAAATGCCTCACCCTGTATATCAAATTCCCATCTTCTAGCTGTCTGAGTTTTCTGGACTGATAAGTCCATTTGTCACCCCAAAACACTAGGATAGTGAGGGGGTTAAGTTTATATACAAGCTATCGTTCTTATTCGTTTTCCCTTGTCAAGGTCGCGTCTTAGAATTTTAAGTTTATTTTTAAAGTCCCAGATGCTCAGGATGTCCCAGAATTTGTTCGTAAGTGAGCAACTGTTTTTCGTAATAATAGCCAATTTGTGCTAAGTGTTTATTATTTCACTAAAATTGCATGATCCTTTCCCGGCCAAGGTCGTGAACTGTCTTTTATTTTGAAATTGTTTTTTTCAAAACCCCAAATGCGTAGAAATATTTATTGTGTTGTAGACAGCTGTTGCTTCTTGTTAACTAATACCACGTCAATAACTTACTATAAAAACTAATCATTTAATAATGAAATAAAATAAGTAAAATGCTTAAACTCGAAGTGTAAAAACAAAGAGGTCAGGAGCCTCATAAAAATGTGACCTTCCACGTGACGGATAGCACTACATGTTTTCCAAGACAAGGTTCAGGGGCATATGGTTTACAAAGCGGTGCAGAGCAAAAGCATGATTAAACCATACATCCAATTGCGCTGTCCACAAGCTTTACGCAGGAAATTTATTCGGTTACAGTAGGCATCATGATGCACACAGCACAATTCAGTTTGTGGATGATCCGAGCTTAGACTCGTACTGCCGGTCTCTAACACGAAGCATTGCAACAGGCAAAGGATAGATAAATTGTAGCGGATGCGGAAACCAATGATTTGAGGATGATTACGGGAACCAATGATTTGCGGATAATTGCGAGAGACATAGCACTGAAACGATCAGAGATGTCCTGGATGATGATCATTACCTTGTCTATTTCGCGTCATGGGAAATGAGATTTTTGAAGCATCATGTACTTCTCAGTGATGTAAGCTGCAATAGTTTCGTGATGAGTTAGCTCTCGAGTCGAATTGAATACAATTAACTGAGCGGGGTTCATTTGCTGAGCGAAGCGTTTGCAAATGGCGTCCATTTATGCGGTCCATGAAGAGATTAATTGTCCGTTGATGCTGTGCCTTGGCCTGCTTTGCTAGTTAGGCGGGGAAAAGCGTAAGTTCGGGAGACCATTTGGCACCGTTGGCGGTATTTTCGGCAACTTTTGTCCATTGATGCACATTTTCAATAATGTCCCGGACGAAAAGAGGATTCGAATTAATGGTGTATCTGAACAGCATCACGCTGCAGGCGTTGCAACGCGTTGACAAGTTTGTCGATATCAGACACGGGTTTCAAACAAGATGCACTGACGGTTAAAGTTTTCGTTGTCAAAGCAGTTGTGCGATTGTCAATGAGGCACAAAAATGTCACTGCGGAAATGTTCAGTTGGTCTTTGGCGGGTCACATTCCAAATCACAGCGAGCGAGGTGATCGGGTGTGTAACAGTGGAAGCCCAAAATAACGTGAATTCGATTACAGTGGCAACTAACCCAAGCAAGCAAAAGTCAAAAACTTATCTTAAAGTTGTCTATAAACTGAAGAATTGTTGAATTTTTAAGTCGACTGCACCATGTAACATCTTCAGAATACAGTTGAATTAAGTTAAATATGTTGTGTTGACTAAATTAACTTTAATTACTCGTTTAAACTAGACAAGTGAGCGAACGAATGTACTAAAATGCAAACTAGACAATGAGTGATAATGCTTAACGTGAATCTGATGCAAGTATAATGGCCGACATCTTGGAACGTGTACCTTACAGTACGACGTAGCTTTACGTGTCTTTAAATTGCGAGCAGGATCCGATTCCACATTACCGAGCCCACAGGGACGATCCAATGTTGAAGTACGGTGTCCTGTACTTTTCGTTTGCTCCTTACTGCTGGCTGACCAGTCGTCAGCTAGTGGTCGACGGGCCAAGTGCTTTCTCCCAGGTCTGGGTATTCCCAGGTGTGTGAGTCCAGACTTTTTGTCCTGGTCCGCCATCTTGTTTTGGCCCATCACAATTCAATGGGCCAGGACGTTGACAACACCATATTGTTTTGCCAGACTGGTTAAAGTAAGTTTTCTTTAAGTTTAATTTAAATGTTCTGGTCCTTGCTTTCTGGGCCTTGGGCCTCACTAGCAGCATGCTCTCAGCCAAAAGTTGCTTCGTGATTGTATAGGACCAGTGATTCAGTAGCGACAGTTTACCATACCCTGATTTAAGAATGTACAATGATCTTGGACCAGAATCAAATCTCTGAAATTGAACTAGGCAGGATGATTTTCACAAATTATCATTGCACGAAGCAATCTAAGCTGCTATGTCGTGCTTACAACCTGGCCAGTAGTATGCTTGGCGGAGTAAGTGAAAAGCTTTAGCTACGCTAAAGTGTTCAGAGGGGATGATCGTGAGATTAATGTAGTTCGCAAGATCAAAGCGAAATCAGGCCAACCAAAAGAAGACGCGGCGGTGAATCTGGCAAGAAAAAAATATAAAACTCCATCAAAGACTAGTTGTCCACCCAAGGTGCCGAGTCAGCCTAAGAGAACCAACTTAAGCAGTCTATATTGCAATGAAGCCCACCTTTTTTAAAGTGAATAGAATGGCAAAATTCCTCCAATATAGCGATCCAACAAGCCAAGCAAGACGAAGGCTTGCGTGGAAAAATAGGGTGAGATGATCAGACACTATGGTGAAATAAGAAAAAAATAGTGTGGATACTTTTGAAGGGGACGAGTCTCGGCAGGTAGTAGTCTACGTTGAGCAAAAGCGATTGCTCGGGCTTGACCCCCACTCCCTGATGGAGGATAGCTCCGTCCCTTTAGGGAATTTTCTGTATCGAGAGATTAAGTGATGAGTCAAACATATGGAGAACTTTTTAGGATGACAATGCAATATTCAAGGAATCTAAGGGGGTTTGACAGCAAACCACACAAAATCCATGAAGGGACTGGTTAACGCTACTATCGGGCCAGCAATAGCAGTGAAGTAGTGTATAAAACGCCTCGAATAGCCGGCAAAGCTTAAGAAACTGTAAACGGTGAACAAAGATGACTGTCGAGGAAAAGCCGAAATAGCGGCAACTCCAGCAGCACGAATAGCATGCCCCATCGGCTGACAGAAGAACATCAAATATATTTGCGGCACAAATTATCCTAGAATTAGGCCTTACTACTTCACAAAACATCGATCAATTTAAAACTCCACAGTTCAGGGAAGTCAGAGAAAAAAATGTGGTAAGTGAAATGTCTGGGTAATTTTTCGAAATGAAAAAAAAATGCTCTACCTGCACAGAATATGCTAGCAGCTCCTTCCCCAATCCACTCAGCTGCCTTTTTTGCATTTTGACATATCTTGTTTCTTATGATTTCTTATGAAATATCAGTTGTTCATTTTTTTTTGTTCTTTTATGCAAACTATTCTTCAAAAATAAGATTTGTAAAATTGTTTTTCTCTATAACTAAGTATACATGTATGCTGTAATGGGACATGTTCAACAGAGCTAAGTAGCATGTGTAACGAGCAACAGTTGTGTTGTAATTTTTTTATTTAAATATATTTGATAATGTTCAACATTAGGGTTAGATAACTTTGATATAAAATCATGCATCAAAGTGAAACCAAATATGAGCGGACATCGGCTCTGTAGGTCATTAAGACTGGGCCCGAAACAAACTAGTCCTAGAAACGGATATGAATTTAAAGACAAAAGGAAGATTAGCCGCATCCTGCTCCACTTTTCAAATATAGACTAAAATGCCACAGCCAGATGCTAATTATCACCTTAAGGTGCTAATTCACTGATGGCTAAGCTAAAACAGAAGTCCGCCTAGATTGGTCCATAATAGCCAGAAGGGAATGACAAAACAAGTGTTACGCCTCCTGCTGCCTTATTCTGATTGGATACAGACAGAAGCCAAGCAGTATATAAAGTCTCTTTTCCATTGAATCTCAGAATTGTAACATGCATCACCACAGAATAGAACAGTCAGAAGAACTAAAGATATGATAAGATAGCAATCATTCTCATGAGCACATTGACACGCTCTATAGTACTGATACTTCACTTTGAAACATCCTAAGGTCAACTTTAAATAAACTTTGCTTTTATATTTAAACTTACGAAATGACTTTGTTTAAATCAATCTGCATGCTACCAGCCGGGACAGCCATAGACTGATACCCGCTGCCTAGCCACTGCTCAAGTTAGGGACTAACCCTTGGCAATCGGCCCACTAAGCATGGAAAACCCACATCACACATTTTAAGTGAGTTCGTCATGACTTACACATAGTGTGTTTAGGTCCTTAACAAACTGTCTTCCCCTAGATCTGCATCTCGAATAACCAACACGGGGCAGCTCGAACTACATGTATGTCTGGCGTCTAACATCAGGCTACTGATTTTCTTGCTCTTTTTTATGAAATGTCATCTTTTATGTGAATTCCATATTTTACTTCTTTTGCAGGTTTTATGGTTCCTTTAATAACATCAGAGAGCGGAGACAAACTTGGAAAATCTGCTGGTAATGCAATTTGGCTAAATTCCGAAAAGACAACTCCATTTGAATTTTATCAGGTCCAGTATTACATTTATAATAATTCATGTCTATTATGATTATCTTTAATTTTAGGAAAATGTAGGAAAGTTTGTCTTAACATGTATGCGTGTTGAAACATTTGAGAAATTTTTCATATGTTTTAAAAGTATAGCATGTTTAAAGTTTTCATTGAGGATTATAAGTAAGTCTTGTTTGTTTTTGGTATTAGTTCTACTTCAAAAAGTATTTAATTTGTAATTTTCTTTGGCCTAATGGCATGGAATGGGTTGTTGACAACAGAATTGTAAGTGGTTGAGTTCTCATCACATCTCATCATTGTTTTTAATTCTTGAAGGTAGTCGATAGCGCACTTTAACCGCAAGTTAGCACTTGTACTTGAACTAATAAAGTGACCATGCTCAGAGTGGTGAAAGAACTGTGTTAGTACCAGGAAAGCCTGCTCCTAGGAGCAGGCATGTTTTAGTTCCCACTACATAGGAAAATTGTATGTTTGTTTTTTGAGTGAGAAATAGGCCAACTAAATGCCAGGGAAATGGTCTTCTTTACCTCCCTGGAAATGTTGCCTATGAGGGGAGACTTCCACCCCCCTTTGATGGTCTTTAACGTGCAGAAAGTAAGAGGGATCTACACAGAACCTGGGTTTATACTCATTCGAAAGAGCCCACGCTTTGAAAATTTCGTCCTTCGAAAAATTCACACTGACCTCTATCGGGATGATAAGAAAGTTAAACCCTGACACCTCAATTAGCCAACATGAATGCAGAAAGGTGAAAGATGGGTAAGAAAAATGTAATGGAATGTAAGACATTACAAAAGGTGTCAACACAGGAAAGAATGCATGCAATGTCGATCAATTCAGTAGCAGAAGAAAAACATGTATGTAAGGCCATGCAGCATAGGGAAAGACTGCATGCAAGGGGAAGTACGAAGTCCAAAGGTCAACTTCGACCCTGGACTGAAAAAAATTAGATGATTATGCAAATCCAAATCTCAACATTCCGGCTCTTTGAAGGGTTGCTTTTAACTATGAAATGAGGCAGTGACGCAGACTAGTTTATCAGCTCCAGGGTGTACTGCAACTATACAGCCGAAGGGCCAATGTAGTGGAATCATTGGCTCCTTGAGTAGAACCATTTCACCAATGGTCAGGTTACGAGTCCTGGTCCTCCATTTCCCTCTTTGCTGCAAGCTTGTAAAATGCTCTTGTGACCATGTCGTCCACAGCTGGTCTGATAGAATAAAGGCATCTGATGATCTCCAAGATGGATGCAGAAGTCATTTGACCACCCTCTCCGATGAGCCAAGTGCTGGATAGCTGTGACCCAGGCTTTTATTGACAGCTATTCTTCTGCTCCCAAGTGGACTGTTATTGTAGCCAGACACATACATTATAATGCAATGTACCCCATTGACAGTGCCGACCACCCCTGTCCACCTCTGGCATTAGGTGTGATAGAGCCGGCTGGTGCTCTTCTATTACCTTTCGGTTTGCATTTTGGACAACATCTATTCAAACATTTATTCCATAATCCCATAAATAATTAAAAGGGTACAATGTGAATTTTCAGTAGAGATATAGCCTCAATATGCTTTCCACTGTCTTAGAACATATCCTCATTGAAATACATTGTACGTTTATTCTAAATTTATAATATATTTGACAAATATTTTCCTTGCTATATTTTTAGATCTTTTTGCGGTTGCCAGATACAGATGTGGAAACATACTTAAAATTGTTCACATTTCTCTCTTTGGCCGAAATTGATCAGCTCATGGATTTGCATAGGGTATGTATTCTAAAACGTAATGCAAGTATTTCACGGAAATAGTGCATTTGATTAAGTAACAACATCTCAATTAACTTTGCATAGCATGTTTCATGCTCTTTTATATTTGTATATGCTGCCATCTGCTGACATTAGTGAATAATTTGTTGCGGTATTAGTTGTGGTGCAGTGTTCTAAAAGCTCAGCAATGGTCCCTTAACTCGCAAATTATGCATCCAAGTTTGAAAGTTTAATTCGCTTACCATCAAATTATTTAGAATGTTTCAAACGGAGACAGAAACAACTCCTTTGCCACTACATTTTTCTTCTACAGGGTTGCTTACAAATTAAGCATTATTTTTTATATAATTTTGGAAACTTTCTCAAACAAATCAAAAAAGTGACAACTTAATATTAATATTCTATTGCTTGTTTAATTGTTTTGTTTATTTCATGTGAATATCGATATAAATTTTGGTAAGGCATCGGCACGTCGAATTGTGCATAAAAATACAGTACTTGTTTTTATCAGCTGGAAGACGTGCAATTAATCACAATAGACACTCAATGTTTACAAGGAGCAAAATACTGCTCACTAGCACTCCTGAACAGGGTGATTTCCGATCAGGATAAAATGATCCAAGTTAGGACATAATCACCAAGCAGCACAAGCTCAAGGAAGCTCAAGCAAAACTAGTTTCACTGCAACCTGCAGGAATACTACAACCTAGCGGTATTGTTGCAACTATCCCTACATCCAGTGCTAATACCTTGGGGTACCTAAGTACCCGCACCAAACCCTACCTACAGCACTTATCGGAACAAAGGTAATTCCACTAACTTCAATAGTAAGCAGTTCGACTGTAGCTGCAGCAACAGAGTAGGATCATCAACTCCAGAACCACCGACTCCAACACTAAAATACTTTGGGCAATACTAGGTACATCAGAGTTAGCCAACAGTCAGTGAAAACCTATAAAGAAGCCATCGAATGCTTACAATCACGATATGACAATGTGATTTTTGAACAAATTGTGCTCTCAAACAGAAGCAAATTCAATCTACTAAAGAAGACTTAGAAGAGATCCAGAATAAATTTCAGGGTTTGCTGGATCAACACAATGAAAACACCTTTGTGTAGTTCATTCACAGATGTCTACAACTAACTGTCTAACTGTTCTCTAGTCACATTAATGCTCCAAAAGTGTCTATAGTTAGCCATGCAGCTACGCAAACTAGCTGTGGAACAAGAAAGCATGTAAGCATGTGACCCCCACTAATGTTGTCACTTTCTACCAAGCTGAATTCCACCCACTGAGCACAGAGCATTAAGACCATACACCAGAACACTGTAATTGCAAACTAATATAGTTTATGTCAATAGCTTGAAGCTATTGACATAAAATTCTTATAGGCTTATAAAATACAATCACTTGATTTAAAATATCACTATTGCAATTGAAATCAACAAGGCATGATAATGATTATCCCATCTAAAATAAAAATAGTGGTCAAGTACCACAAAATATAAAATTCAATAAAATGCAGTGGTCGAGTCTAGACCACCCTGTCATACGAGCTCAGCTCAGATTGTGTCTTTTCTCTTGCCAGCTTTCTCTTTTTTTCCATTTCAGGTATTTCTTAATATCTGAGAATTTGCATAACTTGCAATTATCAGATGACTTAACACACTCATCATCATCCCTCATAGCATAATTTGCATACTTCACCATTTATCTTCAATTTCACAATCTGATTGCCTCATTGCTCATGGTCACTGAACTTTAAAAAAGCGCAAAGAGGGCGGGAGGTTACAATGCCCCTCTTCTTTTGGACTGTTTCCCTCAACAGTTTTGTTCTTCTTGTATGGATGCTACCACTGTCCATGATCCATGGTCATCTCCTTTGTCCCTAATCAATTTCATCTTTGTGACTTCTTTGTTGTTGCCATCTTCTTCGTGATATGATTTCAATTTGCTGATGTGCGCCGAGAATGTTCTAGTTGAGTGTTCCTTGGCCAGCATGCAAGATACTGGGTTGATGACCTGGACTATTGTAAAAGGTCCATCATATGTTGGTTCTAACTTGCTGTTGGCTGGTTTAATAGCTCCTGATTTATATAATATGATGTCTCCAACCTTAAAGTGACTCTCCACTCTTCCATCATCATAGTACCTTGCCTGCTTGACTTTTTTTTCCATTTCAGGTATTTCTTAATCTCTGATAATTTGCATAACTTGCAATTATCAGATGACTCAACACACTTCATTATTGCATTACAGCTCTATGATTTGCATAATTTGCATACTTCACCATTTATCTAATATTTCACAATTTGATTGCCTCATTGCTCATGGTCACTGAACTTTAAAAATGCGCAAAAAGTAAAAATTAAAAGAGGGCGGGAGGTTACAAGCATATGTAAATCTGTGGATGATAGAGAAGTCGTGGAATGACCAACAACAAAATCTGGGGACAACAGTCCAGCTCAGAAAAGGGAGGCTACAAATCATCATAAAAGTCCGATAACATGTCATCCACCTCCTCACTTGGATTAGAAAACAAAGCTCCGAGCTCGAGAAGATTAAGGCAGCCTTTGGCTCGCATAAAACAGATGCAGTGCTGGAAAAGCGCATCGATAATATAAAACAGTTTAAAAACCAGAGAACGGCACTATTCATTGCTAAGTTACTTAATCGGTTCCAAGAGCTCAGCTGACTTGTACCAATGGACAGACTTTAGTCATGCATCAGGCTCTTTATTCGGACATCAGTGGACGCTTTAATCTTGGCACGTTCAAAACCTATCCTGAATTTTGAGCATTAGCTGTCAGTGCTGAACAGCATCTCATCCAGAAGGGGATATGGGATGTTAGGAAGCATTCCACTCCAGGTGATCCCAGGACCAAAAACAACAATTCCAAAAACAAAGATTCTAAATCTAGGAATCAGGCGGCAAGTCACAACAAGTCTTCCACGCCTAACGCCGGATCAAGAAACAAAAGGAAACCTTATAAATGAGAGGGCAAAACTCCCTATAAGTCGGGTAACATTACTTATCCTAAAAACAAGGACCAAACTCCTTCTAATAAGAAAGAAGTTAAGTTCGAGACTTCAGGGCATACGCCCAGCAGACCTACTCAGGTCTGCAATGCCTGTTCTAAACCTGGTCACTTCCGGAAGGACTACCCAGGGACGAGTAAGGTTGAAGTCAACATGATTGTTATTTCGTCAGTGAATCTACTAGAAGACGTTGATTTTCCCTTCCAAGGTCAACCCTTCTTCTTTGATGTACATGTGATGATAGGTTCTTAACGTTTTCCTGAGTTTTTTGATTCTGGGGCAAGCTCCACCATTGGTGGCCTACCTCTCCTGACTGAGATACGCCTAAGGGGTATCCCAGACGAGGAATCCGTCCGTATAGTAAAACTTGTGGATGGCAAGTCCTCCTCAGAGTTGGTGGCATCCGCCACCGTCCAGGTTACTCTTAAATGAGTGCCCATTCTTGTGGAACTGGTAATGATCCCATATTGGATCCAAGATCATCATTGGAGTAGACTTTCTTGCTAAAGTGGGCATTGTATTGAATTATCAGAACAAATCCTTTCAATTCAGTAACCCGCAAAGACCTGCCTTCAATAATTTTCACCCCGATCTTGACACTCTGTACGAATCAAGCCATCTTTGATCCATTCCGGTCATCAATCAGATCCAGATCAGAGAGGTGGTCTTACGCAGTGATGAAGAGCTACATATTTACTGAGAGGACCGAGCAGAGATTGATAAATTGTTGATCAGGCATCAATAGGTTTTTAACGAACCTATCAAGGCAGCAAAGGTGGAACCATAAACCATTACCATTAAGGAATGTGCGACTCTACCTCCGTTTCGTGTGTACTCCTGTTTCCCACGTAAACGGGCTATCCTAGAAGAGAAAATAAATGCACTCTTGGATAAAGGCTTTATTAAACCAGTTAAGTCAGACTGGGCGGCACCTTCCATCTTGGTTGCAAAACCTGGAACTGCGGGAAAATTCCGCCTTATGATGGATAAAGTAACAGTTCCGGACGTTTATCCGCTCACGCAGATTGACGATCTACTGGCCAGGGCGGAGGGTAAACTTCTCATGACTTCACTGGACCTCACTAATTGTTATTAGCAGATTCCAATAGACAAGGCAAGTTAAAAATACTTCACCATGGTGACACCATTTGGCACTTTCAGTAAAGTCAGAATGCATATGGAGGCAAGAAAGTCAACTGCCCATTGCCAAAGGGTGATAGAGAAGATCATTTGCAAGTTGCCAGACATATTTTCCTGTGTTTATCAGGATGATGTGTTGTGATTTTGAACCCAAAAAACAGATTTGCAAAACTGTTAATCAAAGATTACCATGAAAGAGCTAACAAGGACAAGAGCAAGTAGCAAATAAACTTAGACAAAAATATTAGATCCTCAATTTAAGAACAGCAGTTAGGAGCACATGGAATGAATGTCAACTTTGCAAGATTTCACGTGCCAAGCCAAAGCCGCCGGAGATAAATTTGCTGCCAAAATGCCGCCTGGAGGATGGAGTTTCACCTTTTGAAACCACAAGAATGGATTATTTTGGCCCAATAAAGATTACAGTCGGAAAGCATCAGGAAAAAAGATATGGTGCACTCTTCACCTGTATGGCAACTAGAGCTGTACATTTGGAGATTGCGGTCTCTTTCAACAGAATCGTGTATTAACACAATTCAACGCTTTGGAAATATATGAGGTTTCCCAAAACTGATTCTTTCGGATAACGGAACTAACTTTCGAGGAGCGAGTATAGAGTTAAAAAAGGCAATTAATGAATTTAATTAAGCTTAGTTGAAAGCTACACTCGCCCTAAAAGGAACAGAGTGGAAGTTTTTTCCTCCTGCATCTTCACACATGGGTGGATGTTGGGAGAGATTAATACAATCAATGGGATTCAATGTATTGTTATATTCATGGGATATGTGATCAATTGGACCTCCATGGCGGATCGGACAACTTCTCTCAGACCACCAGACGCTTCACAACAGCGAGAGGCTGCAGTCCTGGACGGACCTTTTCCTACCAGAGAGGAGGATGAAGCTCGGGTTCGACATTTGTCAGCCCTTGCGAAAGCAGATGCGGAGACTTTACGCTCGCTCCCACTTGACGCCACCATGACGACTGGGACGGACAACATCAGAATGGCCAAGGCTCAAACATTGGTCCCAATCCTGTTCCAGAATTGCCAGCCACCGATGATGGGAGCTAACTTGTTACACAGTGGAATGACCTCGACAAACTGGCGCAAACCTTTGCGGACCTTGTCAAAGTCCAATGCCCGGGGGCGGCTCCGCTGGATGAGGTGTTAAGACGAATGCAAGAAGGACCCCAGATACCGTTGCAGTACAGTGTGTTGAATCTGATGATCTCCCTGGTGGAATGCATGCAATGGCATACTAATCGTGAGAAGCTTTGGTACCAGAGATACCTTCTCTTACGTGAAATCGCTTGCCGGAACATTAATCGTTGGATGGAAATGGATAGGCTGTACAGGTCCAGACCATGCCCTGCACCATCCTCGACTCCTGCAGTATTTCCCGCGGTTACAGTTCCAGCGATGGCTACACCGCCCGACAATGCGTCCATATTACAGTTAACTGATGTTGAAGCCATGGACGTCACGGATGGATTACCAAAGGCTCTCTTGGATCCGTTGCACCAAGCGTTGCCATCCACTTCGCTGACTTCCATGGAAGTTTTCCAGCCCTTACCGGACATCCCTCCTTGTACACCGGAGTGTATGATATAAGATCCGCAGTGCCTTTTAAGTACGGACAACTCTGACGGCAGTCCCGTCCGTGGATGGCAATCTGATCGCAAGACAAGCAACAAAGACGCCTCGGACGACGGAAATATTGTTTACCAGCCTTCCTCAACGATTGCCATGTCCTGTTCCGAAAGGGTCACCGCCATTATTGGGTCTCCCTGTGTCGATCCCTTTGGCCTCCGTCTCTACTTCCAAAGTGTCACCGGTGGACGGGGACGAGCAATCATCTGCCCAGGACAAAAGAAAACATGCCCTCCAGTGCTTCATCATCCCCACCGCCAAAGCATACCAAAAGACGTTTCCAATTCTGGTTCACACCAATCTACGGAGAATACCAGAAGAAAGACGCATCGCTCAGGGGAGAAAACGGGCAAGACCCGTAGGCACTTCCGGTCGAGTGATACTAGCGCTACTCCAAAATTAAGCAGCATTGTAACGGTGCAATCAGCTGCTGACCGTGCAGAACGATTGGAGCGTGACAGACGTCAAAAAGGTGAATCCCAGGAGCCTTTAGCAGTTCGTGTGGCGAGATTTCCAATACCTATCGTTCCAGAGCCGTACTTGCCCCAGTTGAATCTGACAATGGCCAACGACCCACCACTGATCCCATTCTATGCCGTTGAAGGAGACCCCGAAGGAGTACCCTTGATATTCCATCGTTCTATGCATATGCAATCAGCAAGGGACGCAACCGGCCACTACTGGCATTACTTACACTTTTGCTTCCATTTTTACATTTGCTTCCACCCAGAGTCCAGCAGATCAAGATAAGGAAGCCCAGGCCATCTAAGAAGTAACCCTCAAGTTCCAACTTTGTGTAATTATCATGCCTTTGATCTTGTATTTCTTTCAAATCTATATCTACCTTTAAACTTTGGCATGGTTGCATAGCAACCAATTTTGTATTTCTAATCTCTTGGTCATGTTCACGCGTCGCGTTGTTCTTAAATTTTTTTTCGTGGGATATATATATATATATATATATATATTCCGATATTTTTTTACAACCTATGCACTCACTTAATTTTACCTTTTTTATCAAACGTACTCTCCTTTCTTTTACCTTTTAATTCCTCGGTAGCAAATTTTATCGATGTCACAAGTGTACCTGCTCCTCTATGTTTAAACTACCCATGTCCACAGTGCGGACATGACTATTTAATGGGGGTCTGAGGCGGCACACGCTCCACTTATAAAATTGCCTTATTAGGCTGGTAGGGTGGTAATAGGGAGATTACCTTACACCTTCTTCACACCTACCAAATCAAGAGTCCTGATGTCCGTAATAAATGATAGAGTTGTGCGAATCCAATC
>JAQGCC010004228.1:0-13545 GCA_034698905.1 Xestoiulus laeticollis | reverse complement strand
CATGCGCGGCTGACCTCAAAAAATCTACAACCGTAGATTTACAAATATCTACGACGTGCGTGAGTACCCCTAATGTAACGCCAGGTTAACCTCCAGGTTAGCTATTTGTGTTACATCAAATAACCCTTGATAAAATTACCCAGGCTTATGGAAGTCGAGCAATGGCTGGTTATGATATTATACAGCAAGTTAATCCTAGGTTATCTAAGTATCACTACTTGTGTGCTAAAAGTATACAAATAAGTACTAATTAAACGACTATGAATTCCGGCCTAAGTATCTAAGTAGCCTAAGTATCTAAACATTTTAGCCCACTTATTTACTGTATGATAATTAGTGCATACATACTGTATTTTCAACTAAAACTTTCTTTCCTTCTTTAATTACTGATATTTATTCAATATTCATTGTGCAGTTATGCAAAATATTGTTAGCATGCTCATCTGAAATGGTTCTGAACTGGAATAATGCGAATTAATTTGGTACATTAAAATTTAAATTACATTAACCAGCTAATACAAAAATTTAAAATACTTTAACCAGCTAATACAAAAATTTAAAATACTTTAACCAGCTAATACAATTTGATTTTACATTATTTCTATAATTTGTTAGCAAGCATGATCCTTAAATTTATAAACGAAATAATATAATTATAAACATGAATGCAATAATGATTATTTATTGCTATTTTCTCAATAGACTATAGAAATTCCTCATTCATAATTGTAAAATGATGATAGTACTAAATGCAATGAATATATTTTTTATTAAAAATATATCCAGTTGAATTATAACGACATTTATTGTTGATTAAATTTTAAACAAA
This sequence comes from Xestoiulus laeticollis, assembly GCA_034698905.1. Taxonomy (NCBI): domain Eukaryota; kingdom Metazoa; phylum Arthropoda; class Diplopoda; order Julida; family Julidae; genus Xestoiulus; species Xestoiulus laeticollis. The sequence goes on along the minus strand of JAQGCC010004228.1, from coordinate 12,716 downwards.
AGATAGAACAAATGAAAATCAAGTTGTACGTTTTGAGATTAACGGTTTTAATCTCGCAGTGTTTATAAAAAGGTCGATAAAACGCACGAAATGGACGAAATCTGTATGAAGTGGACCTTTGGACTCCTATCATTAAAACCCTTTCCTGGGAATAAGATGACGAGATTTGAGTAGAACTTTAGAAATTGGAGATAGCAGGTTTCCCATAGTTGTACATGTATATATAGGCAAGCAATCAGAAATAACATCAGGAACCAACTCTTTTCTGGTTCAACTTTGTCCACGCATCAGTAGGTGATGGAACGAGATTCCCAAGAGCTGCATTGTCCTCTTCTGGTCAACGGCTTTTTCTCGACCACGACAATGAGAATAGCCTTAAGATGTTGCCCTATACTTGGTCTCAAATGGACTCCAGTTTACATCCTCAACTGACTAATTGCTCCTACTATGGTGGTCTAGGGGATTCTAGCAAGTGTTATAAGAGACAAGAGTGAAGAATGTCTTCGGATATATGTTCACCGAATGAGCCATAACGCCTTCAATTAATTTTTCTCATTGATTGCTCATGGATAGATGACTGTAAGCCTCGGTAATCTATTGTCAGACCACATAAAGTAATCTGCAACTATCTTCCTAAACGTGTACATACGATGGGCGAGGCTACTCTGAAAGATGTTTTCGATAATGTCTCCACAAAGCCCCATTTCCAACTGACATTTATTACACTCAAGCACCGTATCAAGGTGTCTTAAGTAGAACGCTTGTTGGAGGTATCCCAGGGTATAAGCTGCTAGACTAAAGCAACAATGCCATTGGAATTACAATGTGAACATGCAATATATCTTTATGTGGAAAATGTTCTATAAAGCTAGGTGGGTTTCTAATCTGCTTGGCCTTTTTTCTAGAGACATACATAACGCCCATTATTGAAGTTGTACCGTTTTATATAAAGGCATCAGTTTGTGGGGGGATTTGAGCTTGCATTTTACATTCATTGCAGAATAATCTTAGCAAAGGCTATATCTTATCTTTACGGTTTTCTTAAAGATTGGGTGTGTTGCATTTTGGGGTAATGTCGATTAATCAGATTCTTGCCAAAAAGAAATAGTGTGAGTTTGATGGAAAGGCAAACTTGCAGAGTGGGATGATATAGGCACGTGTAACCGTTGCAATTGTAAATTTGGAAAAGGCCGAAATGTAAAGGACTTCGTGCCAACATTTGAAATGACTTTCAAGCAATCTGCTTTCTTCATTTTAAATAGATTTGTGTTATTGCGTGAATGTTTTGTGTATAAAATGAACGTGGTCTAGAGCTTAAACAGCATTCATTTTTCAGGAGCTTGAAATTTAAAGAGCAGATTACGCTGGATTGTTCAGATTTTCTTCTTTAAATTGCATTGTTGATAACGCTTTATATTATACCATACTAAATAGAAGTATATTACATGCGTATAAGTCATTCTATACAGTGTATTGTTTGCGAATGCCTTTTTAAATATGAAATAGTTTGATTTACCTTCTGCCACTAAAAATGCTAATTTTGATCCTAATTTAAACATTAATTATTCTTAATCCTTTCTTAAACTTTTTTTTGTCATGAATTAGTAGATTGAATTATTTTGACTTTTTATCTTGCTTCATACGCAGTTATTTATTTTGTAAAGTATTTTTTCTTTATATAGAATACGAAGTTATTAGAATTTAGATTTAAATGATAAATTGTAGGTGCAACATACATGTACGTATAACTTGCTTCATACACAGTTATAAATCAATATTAATTTTTGATCACTTTTTCGTTAGCATAGCATGATGTTGAAGCATATATAGCTTATGTTTTAAAAGTTGTCCTTGTGTTTTTGAATAAGTTTTCACAAGTTTAGATATGATGTTCTAAAATTTGTCAAAATTAGATCTTTTAAGTGTAATATGTTGATTATTCTGCCTCCTCGACTTATTAAGAACAATCAATGAATTGAAATGATTTATTTAATCTTATAATTGTGTAATTTTATGTAAACTTAATCACGCTATTTTAAGCAACAAAAATTAGTATTTAAGAATATGGAAATAATGACCATATTAAGGTTTCCAGCCTAGATTTTTGCATTAAATGGCATAAGCCACGATAAAATCTAGTGGCTTGCATTGTCATCATCTAAAAATGCGTAGTAAACAACCAAAACATTAAGCACATTAATGGCGAAAAAAGCCAAAAAATCGAAATCTGAAAGCATAGCAATTTAGTTTGTGAGCAGCACCTTTAAACAATGTCGTTCACTATATAGCATCGGTGCATCATATCATGCGGGGCCTTTAATGGTTATTGCAAACATAATTTCATTCAAACGTTGAAAAGACAATTTTTTACGCATTGCAGCATGCGTATAGTCGAACAAACTGTACGCGATAAGCTAGTTATCTCATTTTCTAAGTGCATGCATGCATTTAATGTGCCATTTTATGAAACCTGCCTTATTAAACGTATTATATCACACTATGCATACATCCATACATTCGGTTATGGTCCGTGTATTGCTGTTTCGGTCTCGCATGTGACATAACGTGAGAACCGAGGGGGAATAAATTTCGTGAACCAGAACCGAATTATTGCAAGCCAGATGACCCGAAATTTAGCAAATTGACAAGATTAGTTTCGTCTATATGCCTATAAATTTCCTATAAGTATGGCTCGTTGAAGCTAAAGGATACGTCCTTTTTAGGCGATTAAATGCAGGCATAAGAAACTTGAACAGGGCCAAATAAAACAGTTTAATTTAGGTGGCCATGTAGCAATCCGTCGCGATTGGGACTTCAATTAGTTTCGTTCATGAAATCCGCAAAATGCCGTCATGTTGGAATTTCATGATCCCCTCCCTGATGTCAATTAAGCGTAAAAGGTGCTACGGAAAAGTCTTTAAGAGTCGTATCAATAGTTATGATGCCCTACTAAAAATAAACTGCAGCACAAAACGGCCATCTATTAAAAAGGCCGTCGACTTTCAATGGGCTCTAAAATGCCATTGATTACGCGTTTTTACTATATGGTATTCCCGGCATCCGGTACTAAATTGTTGGCAAATGGAGACCATAAACAATGACATTTTCGAATCAGACCAATAAAGAATAATTGAACACAATGAAATGATGTCTTGGTACACTTGGGTATACCATATTAAACTGTAACAGTGCTAAGTGAATGAAAGTACAAATTACTTATTGTGCACTATGCAGTTTGTTAACAATTGTATATATCCTATAGGCTAAATTACCTATACTTTAAAAGAATCTCCTTTGGGAAGGGGAATGAACATCCCGGTGTAACTGTATAGCGATTAATGATATAAACTTGGTTTTCTCATACTGTACACGATAAATCCATTTTTAAATTTTTGACAAGTATGTAGTTGCATTTTATTACGTATTTGCATACAAAGATTGTGCCAATGACTGTAATATTTGTAGGCTAGAGAATATATTGCATACATCAATGACGAAATTCACCGGAGCATATAGAAGATATGTAATATTAAAGTAAAATGTTAAACATATAGCCCCTACAAGTACATGTACATGTATGTACATATATACCATATATTCATTTTACGAGAAAGTTTACTGTGTGTCCAGGTTAAGATGTTGCCGTTGGCGATGAAAAGCAATTAATGTTTATGCTGAAGTTGCTCTGATTACCCTTTTGTATTTCCTCCAATGAAGGACGCAGTTATGCACTATAACCTTTAATTTAAAATTCGCAATTATGCAAGTACTGTCTCCAAAACTATCCAGCCAGCATCCAAATGGGAATAAGTGTAGTTGCACTAGAATCCTAAATTGAATTTCCTAAGCCTCGATCTGGTGCTATATTGAAAGCACTATACGACTATCTCGTTAATTTTTAATAGAAGTACTGTGTTTGGATGGTAATGCATATGCATGAGAATTTTATAGAATAATGCTTGTTATAATATTTAATCCTCGGTGCATCTAAACCGACGTTCCCTTAATTACTAAAATACATTTTTAAAATTGATTGTATAAACATACATGTATACTATTTGGAACTTGTATACCAAATGGAACTGTTTTTGAACAACTTATTCAATTTGCATACATGTATACCACTACTTACATAATTAATTATGCATGTCTTGACACATTTTACGAATTACCATATATAAAATGCACAATGTAGGCTATATATCTGGGGCTTGACCTTATGTTCACGCTTTCAGCAGATATTATATTTCAATTTCTGTTTTTGGAATGAATATTAATGAATTGCAAATAAGTGATAATTAATTAATGTAAGCTTATTTAAAATTTATCAATTCAGATCAATTATTTTCTAGTGTATTTTCATGCACGGAAATTTTATTCATTTTTGTGCTATTTTTGGTTTTAAACATACCATTATGGTTTCTACTATGTCTAAATACCATCCGATTATAAAGTAAGCAAAAATTGCGGTATACAGCTATGCAACATTTTGCATTTAATGTTTTCTCAACTGTATCATAAAAAGCATTTACGACGTTTAATGCATTATATTACTTTGACATTAGGCATTTAAGTGAAATTATGTTTATCTTATCTTCTTTGTGTGATTAGGCTGCTGACATACATTGGAAGAGAGAAATCATTCTGTCATTTCTGAATTTCTAATTGATTAATGGATGAAGAAAGGGTTTTTTATGTTGTGAAATAAAAACGAAATCTGCTTAACTGCTATATTTAATAACACATGTAAACAACATTTATGAGTTATCCTTAAAATTTTCTAGGGATAAATATAGTGCTTAACTTATTATTAGGTAGTCATTTTTTTCAAAAATCAATTTCATTGGGTTAACAAGTGCCAAAACATTATGCATGCACGTTTTCAATTAATTTTAAAAATGTATTTTAGTAATGGAATGCCAGTTTATGAATGTACCAAGGAATATTAGATCCTTCTACATATGCATCACCATCCAAATACTTATAGGGAATATTGGTTTTATATTCATTTTATACATGTATTTCAAAACTCAAACTCTGTACCTTAGAAATGATTAAATTGTACAATTCCAATCACTGAGCAGCTTTGAAAATTTGGAGAGTTAAGTAAATATTTCCATCTTTAACGTTCTTAATCCGAAACACTTTCGATAACTTTTCGATAAACCTTATATAGCCTATCGTGATTTTTTCATATTTCCTTTGTTGCCCATAGCATATTCTTTGATTTTCATCCTTGCCTTCTATATCCAAATTGAGTTAAACGACTATGCACTTGCCACATATGAAAATTTCCACCGTTTGCCCCTCCACAATTTAGGAGAGTAAAAGCCAGCCCCACGTACGTTTAGGCCCTATTCCCAAGATAGAGCATCATTTTTCTCCAACGCTTTTATGCAGTCTATTTAAGACTGGATGGATATATAGTATATATTTGCGTTCTTTGCCTTCGGCACGTTTTTGGCACTGCATGGAGCAAGGCCTGCAAAGTTGGCATCTTTAAAATTCAGATTGTTGGCTTTTTCGGTCTATAAAATTCATTCATTCAAATAAGTGGTAGACGCTAGGAAGCCATTCTACCCCAGAGGCACAGAGGATACGCTCAATTTTGTTTACGGTCCATCTTCCTATACCAAAAACTATATATAGGTAGTGGCATACTGTATAACGCAACGCTTGGCCACATATAGCCATGTTGGTGATTAAAAATGTTGGCACAGTTAAAATCACATCAGGCGCATTTTAAATGGGTAGGGAACGATTTTTGCTAGCCTTTTCCAGCTATAATAATCATTAATTTTTAAACGTTTCCTAGGAATTAAAATGCAGCGCCTTTCTCTGCGTCTAGCTGCTAGGCCCGTATAGCTTGTTCTTTAATATGTGCATGTTCATCGTGCAAATCGTGTTCATTATAATGATTTTTGCCTGAGACCTTAACTTTATTATGCCTCTTAATTGGTCAAGAATAATGATTTTTAAAATACACCAATTTTCATAACATATTCTGCATTAATGTACATAAGATATACTCTCAAGGTGGGGAAACTTAGCCTGGCTAAGATAAGTTATTGTTAAGTAATTTCACGTGTAATATGATGGGTATGCAGACAAGTTAAGTTGTACTATATCTAAACCTCCGTCACTACAAACTTAGCAGAATTTGGCTAAAAATGGGATAAGTTTAGCATCTTGAGCACAACTACTGTAAATACATGTAACGGGTTTTTATAGTGTAAACTATGCATTCAAATAGAACATTAGTTAGAATGAAAGCTTAATGTTGTCGAGTGGTCTTTTTTTATTTCATAATTTAATGAATCCCAGTTCCCCTTTTGGAAACCACTTCAAAAATGCAAATAAGAACCCTGATTTTTTTAAATATTTTTCGATTCTTTTAATATCGAAAATATCGTTTTTTTCGAAACATGTTTAAGATGTAATTTGATTTGTTATCAATTGCACGAAGCATTTTTGATATTCATACACAAGAAATTAAAAATACACGTATAAGTTACCAAGCATGCATGTTTAGTGAATTTCCATACTATAAAATTTTCCACATAATTCGTCTATTTTTTATCTTTATGCGTTTCGATAAATGAATTTTAAATGGTAGTTAATAGTAGACTATAGATGGTGATAAAAACCATCTAAAATAATGTCTTTATACCATATTACGCAAAAAAATCGTGATTTAATTCTAGCAGTATATCAGGCCCTAGCTGTTTGCATATCAGAAGCAGAAGTATATATAAGCATGGGATTTAGAATGAAGTTAGACTTGGCATACCTTAAATAATTTGTGTCGCTCATTATTAAAACTTCACTAATGTGCGTAATAAAAGCAGATAATTGCATCAGTAAAATTATTCTTACATACAGTATGCAATTATAATGCATCATTATTGCAAAATCTGAATTTTGAGTATCGTGATGGTCGACTTGGCACTGGTACTTTTCTGTAATCTTATCAGCGTAAACTTTGATACCCTATATATATATGCATCCACGATTTTGCAAGCCATTATACTCCACTGGTTGATATTTATGCCGGAATGGGTGAAAAGGGCAGAAGCGCTTTCATATTATTGTACTTATAAGTAACATTATCTTTCATTGGACTTGGAATGGGTTATAAGGTTAAACGCACTTCATTTTTCGATTTAATGTGCAACGAATGTTATTTTCTCTGCATGAGTTTGTGTCATGATATAGCCAGTGTACACCTTCATAAGTTTTACATTACTTTCGCTTTTGTGAATATTCAAAATATAAAGAAAAACTATTCCCACTGAATAGACATGCCATGTTGGGAGGTCGACTTCAATTCATTTTCAATTCTTCCGTAACCGTAAACTCGACGAATGGTTGAAAAAAAAAACATAAACATGGGAGAAAATGCAGTTTATTTATCCCTGTGTTGGCTATCAGTAATTCGATTGGGAAAAACACCATCGGCCCTTTTTTCATAAAAACGAGGTTATTTCTTGAGAGAAAAAGCCATGCATAAAGGTAAATGGAGCCTATTTGCTTTATTATTTATAACCGAACCATTTGTTAAAAATATATGTTCAAGTTAGCTCGGATTGGTTGACTTGCACTCTTCTGTTCCAACTTTTTTCTTGTCCTATATAGCAATTTCTGTATTTGTAGGTCGCCGAAATGGCAATTCGTGTGGAGCAAATAGCTGTGGAAGCTATATAGTGAAATTCGAAATGGGTTTCATGGCCTTATAACAAATTCTGCGATCCCTGCTACTATGTACATGACTTATCGAATTCATCAGGTCAGGCTTGCCACGCACATTGGCCTATATTTAAAAAAAAGTGATTTCGGTTCATCCCCTTGGGTTTTTTATATTTCGCTAAGCATTAAAAGCCTTTGCTGCATACATTCGAAGCCATGAAATTCTACCTCATATAGACACTATAGTCAAGTTATACGAATTGCAGACATGTCTTGATCTCACTTCAAGCATCGCTGTTTGAATACTAATTCAGAATTACTATATTCCTAGACTATACACGTAGGAGCAGTGCTCTGTACCAACAAACACCACATTTCCTGAATGCTCGATGTTCTGGATAGCTGAAGACAAAAGGAATTTTTTGAAACACATTTACGTCTTTATGTAAATGTGTATTCCATATAAATTCGTTCCTGTATACATAATAAGATAGTAAATCCAAGTATTGAATGTAAGTTATAAATTCTGCAGGTAGACTGTAGAGGAACTTTGGGAAATAAAAAAATCTGTTTTTCGATTTTGGCAAATTTTGGAGCTAAGTATTCAATGGTATTTATGAACTATAGCCATCATGTACACCCAAATACTAACATATTAACATTTAATGCTTACAACTCATTCCAATTGACAGAGGGTATTTTTTTTCCTATAGATGCATGTGGGTTGGGTAATATGGAATGCCAGTATTTCATAAAACCCGACCTATATTTACCTTAATTGTTTTCTCTTTGGTACTACCCGGATGGAAAAGTTATATATGGCCATGTGTGGGCCAAAAATGGGTCATACATGGCCACATATAAATTTTCTACCCGGGTAGTCATTAATTATTGTTTACTTGTGCTATATGGTATCCTGTTCTTAAGTTTTTATACCAAATTTTGCTCATTTTCTTTATTTCCAACCCCCTATTCCATATTAGCCGATTATCTCATAATACCCTCCAAATTAGGTTTTTTAATTGTTTCCATGTGATGAAATATCGTAAAATATTTTTGACTATAAATTACTATTTACAGATAGTTGAATCTTGAAATTGAATCTACGTTTTGAGTTTTAAACAATATCTGGCTGTGATATTGCCTCAAATGTGAATGGTATTTCATAATACCCGAAATTCATCTACATGTACTGTAAACACGTCACGTGGTATACATGTACAGTATGTCAGCATTTTGTCTATAATCTACTCCATGTAGTCAAACATAGGGAAAATGCCTCCTGTTATTATGCATTAATCCTTTTATGCCATGGCATGCATTTACTTTTTTCTTCGCAATTAACGTATTTCCAGACTCGTTTGCTTAAAATCGAATATAAATTTCGGTTGTGTGCAGTGCTGTAGAATATAGCCATAAAGGGTGATTTAATAACTGCTTGCGAATAGTGGTTAACGAAGTTTGTTAAAATAATCGGTAGGAGGAGGAAAGAGAAACACTACAGAGTTTATAAATTGCGTGATTATTCAGTGTGAAGGATGAAGGATCATTGAAATGGGAATTATCTGAGCTATGAAGGCCCCATGCATTACTTATTAGAATCATTTGCATAAACACTTCTGTTTGCGAATTTCCGCGAGAATATGAGACAAAAGGATTACCATAAATTCCTAGATGTACGGGTTATAATTCCGTCTAAGCCAGTAAGCTGCTTATGAAAGACAAGAATTGAGGACTGGCTATAGCAAGGGTAGTCCATAAAATTAATTGTTGTCATACAGAAAGAGATGTGGGGAAAAAATAAGGTCCAGCAAGTTATCATTTTAAAATGATTCTTGATTGATGTCATTGGTGTTTCTATCCAAATATTGCTGGCACAATTAAACATCTCATTTATCTCTGTATTTTAATTTCGTAGGCTGGGTCTTTGATTATTTATTTTAATTTTGAGACTTGTGACAGGCTGACTGGCTGGCCAAAAAGGAAATTCCTTATAAACACTGTACAAATTGTATGTAAATTTTGTCATAAAAGAAGCTCATGATGTAGAAGAATGTGGCCACCCCGTTTTTACAAAATTGTAAAAATATCAATTAATTGCGGAAATTCAGAGTACGAATATCATCTAAGATTTCCGGAAGATTTGATTCAATATACAGTAGATACGCGTAGGCGCCATTACAGCATAATTATTGGCGCCACAGTAGACAAAATATTACAAGCTTGGTCAGGCCACTCAAACCTCCGTCAACTAATTGAAAAATTACCTAATAGTGGATAATATTCATAATGTGAGCACCCCTAATATGTCGATTCCCAAAAAAAATCGTTGATATACAGCTTAATTTCTACTTAAAATTCCTCGTTAAATTGATACATTTATAAAATATGCTCCATTGTTTTATCGCATTGAAAATTTAACGTTCAAGCAATTAACTGCATGCATCAGCTTAAATTGTTTGCAATAATGCCAAAATGCACAAAGAGATTTTTTTAAAATGAATGAAAATACAATTAATTTGGAGGGGGGCACCAGCTTAACAAAACGTGCAATAAAGTTTTACGTGAAATCGATTAAATTAAGTTTATAATTGGACGTTTTCTTTAGCGTAATTGTTAGGCAGTTCTAGCTCTTTATGGGTTGGATTTCTTTTGGAAGAATGCCAGTTTAAATGATGCCATTGACTATGTGGTTTTTGACTTGATTATATGCTAAGCATTACTGATCAACACATAACGATACCAGAAAATCATGCTAGTTACGACAGTGGGTCTATTGAAATACATGTAGCTAGATTATTCATGGCAATTATCTTGCAAGCTCTATACACAATGTAGCCTATATACATTTAAGTTCACAAAAGTTGTACATTTGCACATTACATGCCTCGAGATCTACATGCTTGATGATAGCAAAATTTGTGTGACATTAGTGCAACACGTGATCTACATGCTTCATGACAGCAAAATTTGTGTGACATCAGTGCAACACGTGAAGATCTACATGCTTCATGATAACAACATTTGTGACATCAGTACAACACGTGAAATTTTAGGAGTGAATAAAATCTGTTTTACAAGATTTATACAACATTACACTAGATTTGCAAATTACATGCCTCGAGATCTACATGCTTCATGACAGCAAAATTTGTGTGACATCAGTGCAACACGTGAAGATCTACATGCTTCATGACAGCAAAATTTGTGTGACATCATTGCAACACGTGAAGATCTACATGCTTCATGACAGCAAAATTTGTGTGACATCAGTGCAGCACGTGAAGATCTACATGCTTCATGATAACAACATTTGTGACATCAGTACAACACGTGAAATTTCAGGAGCGAATAAAATCTGTTTTACAAGATTTATACCACTTTCTATTACACATATAGTTAACTTCCTCGCAGTAAGCCGAATAGCTAACATGATCCTCACATAAGCATATACCTTTAGTATCTATAAAAACTAATGGAAACTCTATCCCGGTTTCTGTTAGATGAGAAATAAAAGATTGGGGACTAGATTCCTGTGGATATGATTCGTCGAGCAAAGGGGAGTCGTATATTATATTTGTTCTTTATGAGATTCGGCAACTGTGGCATGACTGTCGCATGACGGATATCTACGTGGATATCTGCTTCCTTCCTGGTTAGGGAATGCACGAAATCCATATCCGGAGCCAGTAAATGTGCGTCTCCAGCTAGCGTTTGTCCTTTCAATTCCTTTTTTTTTTGGGAGGAAAAACTCCGGAGGGTTCTTGTGGACATGAACATTGCAAAAGTGAACAGCCTAATTCAGCAACATCATCCCGACCCATAAATTCCTCCCTTTTTCCTTCCTATCTGCGACGATTTTTATCCAGAGGTTATGCTCAACTTTGTCAGCTTTACGAGTCTGGAGGAGGAAAGATAAAAATTATGTATTTCCTATATTCTATGAAAAAATCTCCCACGATATACATGTATGTATGCTTGTATGCCATGGCAGATTTGACGATTAAATTGCGTTTTGTAAATTAAATCCAAGAAAAATCTGTGCTCGTATGTGCAGATGCATGAATATGACGGGACATTATAAAAGTCAGCACTGGAAGATAATTAAGTATGGTACGTGAATAAAATTGAGATTGAAAAAAAGTCGTAATCGTAAAAGAAAACGTTGTAATTTTTACTAGTTTTGAGAATCTCGTTTCAAAGCAAAAATCAAAAGCGAGATACAGAAAACTGATATAAGAAATGCGTGATTATAATAACACGAATCTTTATTGCTCACCAAATTATCAATGTAAAAATTCTTTTTACTTTATGAACTCTTAAAAAAAAACCTACATACACTGTAAGTTTATATCAAATTGACAGTGGCGTTGCGACGAATACTTTTTAAAGTAATGTAGCAATATAATTTTTAATTTGAATTCTAAGTAAAAAATGGTGCTCAATATTTACATTACAGATGAGGTGTTTGTACTATCAGCTTCTATCAATTGGTTAACTTATTTTCATACTGGGACTACCGAATTCACTAAGAGGTTACTATAGAAGTACATTTATATTGTAGATACTACCCTAGACCCCACCCTTTTGTCTAGATATCCTTCACCTAGAGATCCTTTCATCTAGATATCTACCCTGTATACATGTAGATTATGTAATGGGACCGTCAAGCATTTTACCCATATATCACCTAGATAGTTTGTTTGAACTGTCAATTTGTTAACTTATTTTCATACAGGGGCTAACGACTGTGTTTGACATTAAACATTTATTACATTTCACATGAATTTTGAAAAGTAATAATACAGTATAAAAAAACGTAGTTTTTCACGTAAAACCTTTTAATGTAGCCAGCAAGTACTGGCAGGAAATCCACTTTTGACCCACCCCGCATTGCCACTATAGAATCTTCAGTAAAGGTGATTAATTGGACCTCGCAAGACGAGCGCTCCTTAGCACAGCAAGTTCCTGGCTGCAATTTGAAATGCATTCTTTTCACGTTGAAAAATGCTAAATTTTGGAAAAAATTC
>JAQGCC010004227.1:0-13546 GCA_034698905.1 Xestoiulus laeticollis | reverse complement strand
CCGAGTGTAAATTCCTGCTGAGGTTTTTATTTTCAGATATCAACCTCACCCCATGCGATATACATTATATACGTACACGTTGGAGATTCTCCATCCAACGTGTAAGGGGCCGACCATAAATGACGTCAACAGCTGAGAGGGTAGTGAAAATGGTAAAACACTATATATAGTTGAAATATAGGGGGAGGGAGGGTGCCAATTAAGGGCTCAGTTGACGCCAACAATTAATATTTTAATAGAACATGTTTCTCTTCAATAGAATAAAATGTCTTTATTATTACCAGCTAATATAAAGCGTACAATGTATTCAGTCATCATTACATATTTTTGTATTGATTTTTAAACTAAGAAAGTATTCCGGATGTGCGCCAATATCATATTTGTATACGTGTTAAGATAAAGTTATTAAACGTGTTGACATGAAGGGCAAGGTGCAATTTTTTGCTAAATTTTGTTGACGTTCTGTTATGGACGGCCCCACTAACCTTTGTTGCCAAAGCATAGATGGCGTTTCCCCGCATTAGTCAATAGATGGCGCTGGTATTATAGAGCGAAAGCGTGTGTGCATGGTAAAAATGTGGAGTTGGACGCCGTTTTGAAGGAATTAAGGGATTAATCCCCTTGGAAATAGGCGTTTCATGCACGGTATATGCATGACATTGCAGAACTTTGCGGTGGCTGCAATGTCGTTGGCATGGCATGATAATGGCGTGTATAGTGTCCGTGATGAATGGCTACCTCCGCATTTCTCCTCCAATAAATCAAAGTGTTTTCTGGCGCTCGTACGTCCACTGAATCCCTGAAACGTTTCCGCAGATACGCCATTATATATTGTTTTTGATTAATGGCCACCATCTTAGGAAGCCATCGAAAAAGACCAATTGCATGCTTTTTATTCTGCACTCGATACATCGGACTAATTAATCAGACATTATCTGCTCTCTTGCCTGGATGCGCACTCCCATGATCCTCCAGCTCTGACCTGGAAATGGCCGGAATATACATATATGCATGCCAGAAATCATAAAAAGGAAATGAAGAAACCAACATTTAGGAGATAATAGGCCTTCATTTCACCGGATCAACGTGCAAAGATAGTCTAATTAGTATACTAAGATTACTACAGTAGAACCTGTATAAAACAATTATCTTGGAACCAGAGAAAAATATTAATACAGCTGCAAAACAGGGAATTTCCCCTTTTATCAATCTTTAAGCATGTGAGTCTGCAGTAGTTATTGGGTATCACGAGCAAAGTTTAATTGTCCTGCATTTCAATGCCATTTTTGTTTCCATATGTTTGACGCTTTTTGCAGTTCCATAACATTATCTTAAAAATCCATTGGGACCAATAAAAATTAATCGATATCACTATATGGAGGCTTAGTGTTTTAAACATGCATGGGTCAAATTTATTATTTTCGAGACGATATTATTTTACACAGGATTATTTTAGACAGGTATACACGCATGCATGCAGTTGCGAGGATTTCGTATATGAAAATGAAATTGGGGAAGCGCTGGCAGATTGATGAAATAAAAAGAAACGTTTGTATTACATGTATATTGGGACGTTGAAATTTCGATAGTAAATGAGTACGATTGTAATAAACCAATAAATGCTGTCTGTATACGTGTGACACGAACGGCAAACTCGTTATCGGTTTTTCATTTCGGTTGCAGGAAATGCGTTTAATACATGAATAAAAAGCTCTTCCATGTAATGATACAGTTGGTTTTGGTCTTCTAAGAAGAGATGGTAGTTTAATAGAATCGTTGTTGTATAGTTGAGGTCATTGGCGCTTTCTGTTGGATTTATGGCGCCCAGATAACCTCCTCCTGTTCGTCGGTTCCGATATAGAAATGTACGAGTGTCAAAAACATAACTGGATAATGTTGCGATGCACGTACGCCTCGTTATCGTTATTTATTATGGCCTAAACACGCGGGGTCACATTCGAAGGCTCGCAACCAATCTATATAGCCTCGTAATTGGGGGGAATTAAGGAATCAACACGCGTGGGTTAATAATGCCGACTTGGACTCCTTTTTTATACTCGCAAAATGAGCTATAGGGATGAACGATACCGATCTCCTTATTTAACGAGCACTCGGTTTCAGCATTTCGATAATCAAATGAGATTAACAATTGATACCCATTTTAAAACCTCTATATTTTCTATGCAAATTACCAAGTTCAACTTTTAGAATTTCATTTTCGAGATTTAAACAAGGATAAAAAGTGCATAACAGCGTAAAAATGGTAACTTAAACAAACAAAACTATTTATACTGTTATCTCTACCTAATAATAGTTTCTAACGTTATTATTACAAATATTGCCATTCTAAGGATGGGCTTAGCAGAAAAAGGCGATGGCTTATCGTAGAGAGGCAAACTTTATCGTATTTTAATGTTTTAACGCAAAAATATTGCTTTCTTTAGTTAAACAACCAAAACTTAATATACGAATTTTTTATTAAAATGCATTTTTTATTTCTTCTCATGTAGGCATAAAATCGTAAAGGACAATAACATGGTGGGTTGCCAGTCTAGAATACAATAAACTCGAAAATTGTAATTATTCTTTAAGTCGCATAAATACAATTCAATTGAGGCTGACATTTTGGTTCATAAAGCACAATAAATACGTTCACGTTAATCGAGAAATTTGATTGAGTGAAAATGGATGTTTGCAAATGAAATAACTCGATAAATGTACATGTATACCTGGCTTCAAATAGCCACATCTAGACTGGAACTATATAGACCCTGCTAGACGATCAAATTATAAAAGCGATTAAGAAATCCAAATTATATAATTCAACAACTGATATTTTATAACATAATCTAAAGGGCAAAAATAAATAAAAATGCTTTTCTGTCAATGTTATATCACGAATTCAAATTTAATAGCAACCATGCACCATTTATCAAAAGTTTTTCATCGCGTTTTATATAAATTTAGGGATTTTAATGCGCTTAGAATTTAGTCTTCAAGGCCTTATAAAATTGGCCTTTTCTTCAGCAGAATCCATTCTTCGTCCTTGCATTTGTGTACAAAATATAGACCTCCCATAAACACGGTTCGGAGAAGTAAGTTATATAATAGATGCTTTTTTTCTGCATGGCAACTGCTGTCACGATGAATAAATGTATTTGTGAAAGCAACATTAGAGCTGACAAAAATAATAACGTTATTTCTGTTTGAATCGGAGTGAGTTTCGGCAGCTTCTCATGCATGCAGGTGCGCCATCACGTATATATATCACAACGAGCGTGACATCCGTAATTATGAACGGGGAAACAGCGTGATGCGATAAAACTCCTTCTAATGCTATTTGGCGAAACAAGCGCTCACGTATACGGTACGTGTATATATAAAGCAAACGAGGCGTTAATGCATCGCAGTTTTCATCCCCCCGCGTTTTAATTTCCTTTTTGGCCAAGTTGTTCGGAAACAGTGTGTTATATAAAGCGTACACGTACAATTGTATATACATATGTACTTGTATAGGCTGAAGATAACGTAACTAGTTCCCTCTGGGGCGCAGCGTGACACTCGCTTTTTAAAATGAATCTTCTTCCAATCAGCCTCTGGTGATGCTTTTTTATAGGAAAAAAAATGCACCGCATTCATATGAGATGCACCGGAAGAAGACGATGGAACTCTTCGTCGCTTCCGGTTATTTGATTAGCGCCATTTTGACATATGCTTAATCATTGGACGATGTTAGTTCGGTGTGACGAACAGGTCAACTTTATGATGAAATACATTACATGATTCGGAATGGAGCTTTACAGATTGAATATACATTTATAGAGGCCGTCCATAAATGACGCCTAAGAATTATATTGTCGTATTTGTCACGTAAGAAGACTGGAGATACAACAAATACTATAATTCTTATAGGTGTCGCATATTTGGCAAAATAATTGCCTCCTCCCCTTAAATCAATCGTCATCCTGCGCCCATCCTGGATACTAAAAGGACACT
Source organism: Xestoiulus laeticollis (assembly GCA_034698905.1). Taxonomy (NCBI): domain Eukaryota; kingdom Metazoa; phylum Arthropoda; class Diplopoda; order Julida; family Julidae; genus Xestoiulus; species Xestoiulus laeticollis. The sequence continues at coordinate 9,550 of JAQGCC010004227.1, read as the reverse complement.
TTTTTAGTTTATAAATCAAAATCAGTCTAAAAATATCTATAGTGAAGTTGTCAGAATACAGTATGCTGAATGATGTTTTGTCAAAATATGAGTATTGAACGTGTATGTATACATGTATATACGTAGTGGCAATAGTATAGTTAACATATATACATCACTGTAACTGCATGACCTCTTCCCCCTCCTGCAGATGTTGACATCATTTATGGATGGCCCCATACGCGATTATACCCTGTAGGTCTATATTTTGATGATACACGAATTAATCATTATAATATCGTCTGGAATTTTCACCTCGTTTCGTTTGATATTTTTTCTAAAAGTTGTTCGTAAATGCCTCGCGGCGTCGCGTTTATTAGACGGCTGTTTCTTGCTTTACATTTTTATCTTTTTATCGGAAAATTACGAGGAGCTGCAGGATTTATTTGTCGTGCACGAAACAGTATACATATATATGAATCGTGCATGTATCGCATGCATGCACCGGTATATATAATATATATGTGTTTCTCCATATCGGAGTCACGGTGCCTTTGGGCCGTTTCTTTATTGATATTGTTTTTAAACAAGTCTACATTTCTGTAAAAGAGAAAGCTTTAAACGATTTCTAAAAACAAACACGAGTGAAATTGCGAACGGTGTTTCAGACGTATAATAATCGATTCTTGCATCGCTATAAACACTGCAGTTGCTCTCGATGTGCTATATAATGTATATAAGGGCATTGCGAGCCATTTAACTTCATCGATTTCCCCCGTCTAATATTCTGACAAGTGTTTAATGGTAACCTTTTATTTACCATTCCGAGATGGACTCGCGTCGGATTCAAACGCATGGCTGGAATAACTAAAATGCAGGCGCTTTAATTTCGCTTTAGATCCTATATAGAAGATCAAAAGGCATGCATGGCGAGGATACTGCATGCATGTGGGAGATAACTTTTCTTTTTCTTATACCTATAAGACGTGCAGCCTCATACCATTATTTCACACGAAACAATAGCCTCGAAAGGCTACTTATGGAAATAGCTTTCATTACATCTTCTATACACGTTCGTCTACCAAATGGGCTATAATCTAGCTTATAACGGACGGTGAGCCAAAACTGAATTAAAGGACATCTTGAGCACGTTGTGATTTCCCTCGATCCTATATAGTAATGTTCGGGCAGTTTATTTTTTGAGGTTTTCATATCGAAGAGGCTTCCGAAAATAATTCTGGCCAAAAATGATCCATTGCATGCATGCCATTTCACTGTATAGTGTACAATTACTTTTTTATTGGTTAGCATTAATTGGCCACCCATCAATGATATTCATACGAATGGGGCCGTTTTAGAACACAGAAACTGGATGTTTATAATATAGCGCATTTTTTGTTTATATACACGCATGTTGTATCCAGAAAATATAGCCACACGTAAAACATGTTTCCAAGCGGCTTAACCATTTTTCTAACACGATTCAAGAAATCCATTTGATTTTAAGTTTGATATACATGTATAAATAACACGTGTATTTTTCCATTGGTGAGACGTGGAACTGGCATGATCCATGAAAGGGATCTGCACATGGACGAGGTTCTGTCGTTCGTTAAATGTATATGTATTTTGACATTTTGTAATTTCGGTTGACTGCAGTGTATATATAATGTTGGTGGACGCATTTTGCGCTCCCCTTTTCGCAATTGCTCCGACGTCGCCCTTAATACGGGCCTATCATTGCCAATTCCTCTCATGTTCTCCGATGGGAAATAGACACGACAAAATCCAGACATTGTGATGAATTTTGGGGAATGGGGAATTGATTCGATCGAAGTCAGTGAATGAGAAACGACTTTGTATAAGGAGGAATATAAAACGAAAAAACCCCCTTCTTCGCCATTGTGCCATTCGCTGCCGTATACGTATACGATATATACTGTTTTTATACCTTTTTTATGTACCTCGCTCAATCTGGTAGCAATATATATAAGAGCTAGCGCGGACCTTTTGTCGAAAAAGTGCGTTCGGAAAAAAGCGCGCCATTCGAGCATAAGAAGAAAAAAGGGGTGGACATGGCCATGAAATGCGTTTTCGATTTCTCCTATATTACGTCTTTGAAGAGGAGACTAACGAGTTATCATCGACAAATGCTATTTTCGCGGTGGATTTGTTTGCTTTCGTTTGGCCTCTGCTGAAAACTCAGTCGTATATTTAACCATTGGGTGATCAAAATAGACGATTAGCAACTCCATTAAACGTTCCGAATCACACCTCACCGAGGGAGCTTTTCAAAGGCATTTTAGTCCCCTTGCAGTGATACGTTTCTATAGGTTAATTTCATCCTCGAATTACACCAGATGATCGAGGTATATAGTCCCCGATATAGGCTATGTATACATACCCAATATAGCTAATCAAACTGGGCGGGTTAAATATATATTATAGCTATAGAGGTTATTATATTATAGGTAAGAGGGGGTTAATAATTTCTATTGCCCCCAACTTCCGGCCTGAAATGTTTTATAAACTACAAGTGGTTATTAACAATTATAATGGAAGATTAGCTAAGAGGGGTTCTACTGCATAACGATTTGCATGCAATTAAACACGATATGACTTCCACTGCTATACCATTGCAGTTTGTTAAAAAAATGTCATACCCGGGTGTATGTATTTTTTTTGTAAGGAAGACATATTTATGAAAGCAATGAGTTCGCCACAAAGCGATTTGTTTTAAAAGACATTCTTTTTATATAATATGTAAGCTTAATACAAAATATTAAAAGTGGGCGTTTTTGTGCAGTGTTAATTAACTCTATGCTTCGTGTAATAGCCCCACTTGTGTAATGGGCTCTTACACGAGCAAATTCGGTATTGCATGCATTCATCGTATGCTTCCACGTGTTTACAGCCAGTAATGTCCACGAGACAATACTCACCGAAACGCGTTATTATACTATTGAAAAAAGTTAGTCATCCTGCACCGATCTCGTCTGGCATCCTAAATGCATTCAGTGAACTCCCATTATTTGGACTCTATCATCCATCAACAAGGGCTGCACGATTTCCACTCCCTCGCCATGGTGCATGGTACCCGGTGCAGGTATACACCAACTTCTGGTCAATTTATTGGATCGCACCTGCATATATATATGGAGGGTAGACATCGGTCATCCGTTTCATTTTGTGCAAATGTATATAGGAGAAGCTTATAGGTTTAGGTAATTAGCAGTGGTTCGTCTGGTATACGCTATATATCCATGGCGTCCATTGCCCAAGATAACCGATGGCCACGCGTTATATACGAGAGCCGAGCAATTAAGGGAGCTATATTCGCCCTTTATTAAGGTCCCTCCATTTCCCCCTCGCCTGTCACCAACGATTCTGCTTTCATCGAAAGACAAAATCGATAGTGACACAAAAGGCCGATCCTGTTTGGCCGTGCGAATGATACGAACTTGTCTTCATATACGGATACATGTCTATATATATATATAGGGCGAATGTTGCTGATTGCGTCTATCGTTCCGTTAACTTCCAACCGCGTATAATAATAATGCACTCTCGGTAAAACGAGAAGCCATATAGGCCTTATCCTTTTGCATCACGCTGCAATATACATGTATACATGTACGTAGACCACTACATGTTTCAAACGCGCTATTGGAAAATATTCTACTTCTATTTCTTACTCCCGGGGGGCGCTCTATATCCACTGCACATAAACTATCAATTCTATAGATTGATGCAGGGCGTGTGACATTCTGGCATCCATAATATCAAACCCGGCCTTTACGTTTTAATCTTTGTCCAATCATTATATATACAATTATACATGCATGTAGCCATAACCATTGGAAACCATCGATCGAGCTCTCATATGAACCTGTCTAAAATAATATTTTCCCCTTCTCCCGAGAGTGTTATTTTAGACAGGTTCTAATGTATTGAATTCTATACAAATGTCATATGTCAATGTTAAATGCCTGCACGCACCTTGGCTGTATAAGGGAATTGTTTTTAATGCGAGTCACTTATCTCCGGAACAATATCGTATAGGAGTCGAAGACCGAAATGTGCTAGATCAGTGAGGAACCGGAAGTCATTTAAAAATTGTCATTCCGCGCACGCGTCAGAATCCCAAGCGATTGATATATAGTATAATAAGGAAGAAATTAAGAAAGCCCATTCCAGTTGCATACTGCATGCACGTATACACTGCACCGTGTGTTCATTGTGCTATAGTGGCTTAAACATGCACGTACACGTATGGACCCTTTTCGTTTTTGAATTTTGAATCCTAGTATATAAAGGAATAAGGTTGTTCCGTCGTCTCTGGCATTTCTAAACGAGGATATAAGTGCGACGTATCGCTTTTTCAACATTGGCTGCATGGCTTTTCTATACATGTATACATGCAGTTGCGTTTGGATTTAATACCCTCGATGCGGGTGGAATAACAAGGACGCGAACGGACTTTGTACTGCGTGTGTATACACTGCATGCATGCACTTCGATCGATATAATGGCCATTCATAGCCGCGATCAATTTGCTCGAAAACGGAGGCCTAAATCCAGCTTTTATTCATTCTATACGAAACGAATCGAAATCACGGACTATAGTCATCGAAGGAGAGGAAAGCAGACGAGGGGTCTTTTCACAACCAAAATATACATATATATACAATGTATAATGTATAATGCCCCTATGCTATTCTGCAGGCTTATATACAGTGACCGCGAAAACGAAAAAGTTCAATATAATAAAACAATTACCTTCGACTGGAGTTGCTTGTCGAGGGGCCAATTGAACTAAAAATAACAATACCTTCGATGACAATTATATGAAATTTCTCCATGCAGTCATGAAGCGTGCTCATATATATAATGACTATTTTTCCCATTATATTTTAAAATACACGTGTATTGACACGACTTGTATATATAAATTGCTACATGTACATGCATGCATATACATGTAAAGTATAATAAAAGGAAAACGCAATATAATATACTAATTACAATTCTCAATTCATGTTATATACCGAAGTCTACAGTATACTTTTCAATTCATCATTAATAATCCATTCAGTATAATAACGCTATATTAAAATCCCATTGTTATTTAAATATTTTTAATGCCCTAGGCTACATGCATGCATCTCGTAACATCGAACCCCCTATAAAAGTTTTTGCTCGTTAATTCCTCATTATACATACATGTTTATACGTTTGAGCTTCATGCATATAATTAATTGGAATTGATATATACATGTATATAGAATTGGTGTCTGTAATATGTGTTGGTTATATTGCTGCAGAGGCCCCATTTGGCAACACTGGAGAGGGTCATTGTAAATATTTTATATATCCCGCGACGTCCGATTCAATTGTTGAAAAGCATTTGCGGCGTATTTATAGTATATATATATATATTTTGAGTTTGTTAGCGCGAGTGCATTGCATTTGTGCGTCAAAATCACCTTTGCGTATAAAACTAATCTAATTTAATGGATTGTAGACATGGCGCGAGGCACTCGTTGTGCTTCTTGATAATCGATAACGCCGGCATTAATCTCGTCCGTATATATATACACATTATTAGGGCGATGATATATACGTGTATGTGCATATGCACCGTATACGATCGATATAACGCGTACATGTAGGCGTGCAATTTGAATGTAATTAACGTAATCTTTGATTCTCCTCCGTTTAAAATGTTTTCTTTCAATTTGCCAACGCTAGCTCTTTTAAATTCCAGTTGTCTGCGAGCATTAATCCCCTTTAGTAATAATGCGCTCTGCTCGCTGCTGCAGCTCTTAGTATAGTTATCCAATTTCTAGCTCATTGTTGTATCGATCGATTGTTACTGGGGCCTACATTTTATATAAACACTTGCTTCTCTCACTCTCCATGATCTCTCTCTCTCACACTCCATATACAGTATAATGTACATGTATATTATATCTATAGACGTGCTCTTTAGCGGAGACAAATTACGTCGTTGCTAAAAACGACCGATTTAAACCTCGGTTTATAACGTGCATGTTCATGCATACGGCCCTCTGGTGACTACTTACGAAAGCACATTCTTATTCCTCACTTAATAATAAATTAACATTTTTTAATCGAAATGAGCTGGAAATTAGTTTATGGTGAGACCCATACGTGGTTTAAAAGCAAGGTTCCCACAAGCAGGAAATAGCTGGAATGTCAGTAAATTTGAATAAGTCATGGATGAGACCTGGAAAGTCAAGAGAGCTTTTTAAATTTGCCCTGGAATAATTCTGACCAAGATTATCGTGGCAAAAATATGCCATAAACGTATTAAGCCATGATTGGAAAACATTAAAAAACAAATTAGTTTTACAATATTTAAATTTAAATTTTCTCACCATGCAGTCTATCAATTCGATAATTAAGTAAAATGTATATGATGATGTGCTTTATGAATGTTTAAAATTAAAATGCTATCCAAGGGGCCAAAAATGATTTTTTTGTCCATATTGCGCCATGCAAGGATTTTCAGTGAATAAAAATTCCAGATATAAAGTTCACGCAAATTTGATATTTTTATACATGCACATGTAATTGAAATCCTATATGATATTTTATATTCTGGTTAATTTTCAAGGGATTCCAGTATTTCAATTAATTTCTGTTTTTTAAATGTTTTTAGTATACATGTACATGCAACTTGTAATGGACGGTTTAACGAAGAAAAGTTATATCCACTACATTGTACATCATTGAACAAACAAAAACGACACGTGAAATTAATAGGGATGGAGCATTTTACATTGTTTTCTACGATCACATCCACCGATCAACTAATAAGGATGACTTTTTGACCCAATAGTCATCAAGATGAAAAGACATCTAAATAAGTAGTAAGTACAAAGCGACGACCATTTCCCAAGGGGCCCAGTTATAAATATATAACTAGTCAAGTTATTTTAGGCAGATTAGTCGTGGGGTATTTTAGATTTAAACATTATTACAGGAATAATAAGCATGCATCTAACATTTTGTTTGTAGTTTGAGGAATTAACTTTAGGTTAAAGTTATACTACTTCGGAAAATGTTCGTAGAAATAGCAATTAATTAAGCGGTGTGGTACAGGTCAATTTCTGGAAATTAAATGGAAACTTCGAAATTAAAAAAAAATAGTGAAACAATTTATCTAAACTTTGAATTTCTAAATCATCTTGAGTATACCAATATTGAGAAGAAATTATTAAATTATAAAGATAAATTTTAAAGTTTTTATAGTTCATGCATTTCTAAATTTCAAAGATTAAACATATCAGCAGTGTAATTTAATGTTATTATTTGATAATAACTAGAATCATTCATATTAATTCTCCCGGGTGAAACCCTTATATGTTTGTTTGTGTTTGTTTTTCTTGTTATATGTATTTTTTTTGCAAGCCAGTGGTTCGCCCCTGAACAGAGCCCATAATTTAACAATGATATAGGTTAGAGTGACCACTGGTCAATTGGTCACAGCCGTCTCCACCGGCTTAGCTAAATTTCTCTAAAGTTCCTTAGGAACAATTTAAGGCTCTGTCAGGGTTTCTTTCTCTTGTTTATTAGCATCGAGAAGGACCAATAGTTGGAGAACGCACTTTGTTGTGCCTTATTCAACCATATATTTCACCAATTCATATTGCTAAAATGTACTTTTGTTTTAAAGAGTTTGCAGCAGATCCTTAAACCCTCGACCCCTTAATTTTTTCTGCCCAAATTTAACTTTCTCATATACACTCATGCGTGCCAATGCACAGAGGCACGCACAAACACGATACACACATTTTTGGTTAGGAACATACAACGGTCACTACAACACCTACGTACACTATCCATTAAACTTCGTGGGCCCCATCTTCGGTGCTCCAAGGTAGTGCCACATGGGGGCCTTCTTTCCGGCCCAACAAATGACCTCTGACCCTGGTCTGGGTCAGGTACATCAGCACTGCGCTAAAATGCCGGGGGAACCTTGTCACCGGAATGGGGGCATCCCACGAGAACCGCGTTACATCCGCGACACTGTTGGCAGCGCCCCCTTTAGTTGCTGCCAACTTAGCTTAAGGCTGGGGTTATGCCTGCGCAAGTGGTTAGGGTTCGAAACCTAGGTAGCTGAGTGTTTATTCTGTTGTTGTTGCATGTTTTCAGAAACTTTCCACTCCCTTATTAGAATCACTGGCTTTGAGTGCATTTTTTTAGTGTTGAACATTTTTGTTATAAAGCGTTTGTTGTATGATGTACACAAAGTGAGAAACATTAGCGCTGCGTTATTTTTTTAAACTTACGTGCGACTTTAAGCACTTTCTCGTGATGCTGTCTTAAATTCCATACTGTGATCATTTCTGAAATATGGTAAATCTATATTTTTTTGCATAAGATTTGTTTCTGTTTAAAAGACACCCTTAAGGGGTACTGTGGAGAACCCCTTAAGAGTGTAAGTAGGATCAATATCTAATAGTTGAAGATAAATTAGTTTAATGGTGTTTATTTAGGGGGATTGATTTCAGCTTTTAAGGTTTGGGCTATACCAAACTTTATTGGTTAATTTTAAGAATATTAAGAATTTACTGAGAAGTGATTAAGTTTTATTAATTTCAATGATGTATATTATTGGGTTTTATTAATCTGGTTTTGTGAATGGGTTCCCATTGAAATATGCTGAATCGCTAGAATATAAGCTCAGTGCATTGCAAATAAGTGTTATTGCAGCATTTCTAGGTGATTCCCCAAGAATGGCCTATTTGCAGAAGATGAAAAAAGTTCGACAGTAAGTATACGAGCTGATTAACTAAGTTTTAATTGCCTTCAAACTAATCAGAGGTAATCAACCTCAACAATAATCCCGTGTTTTCTCGTTTCATTTTGCTAAAAATGCAAATATGGAAATTTGCAAAATTGTTGTGCTTGGACTACATCTATCACGCATTTCTTCCTATTATGATCTCTTAGGTAATAAAACGTTCTAATAGACCAGTGTTCCAACAGTTACGAGTTTGAGTGATTTAAATTTAATAAAGATTTGATTTGAAATGGTGTCCATGTTTTAGAACATGGAAAATTAATCAGGCATGCATTACATTATTTATTTTTTACATTGACGATCTATTGAAGCACCGTGGGCATGGTCATATTTACTCCTATGCTGATGACACAAAACTGGCCCAAATTGTCAACAACTTGGTTGACTCCCACAACTTTCAAGCATCCCTCGACCACATAGATCAATGGTCGAAAACATGGCAGCTTCCTCTTGCAGCAGTTAAATGTGGTGTTCTCCACTTGGGTCACAAAAACACAAAGCATCAATTCTATATTTGCGACAAAGCTCTTGCTGAAGTCGATTCCCAGAGGGACCTAAAATTCAGCACCCACTGCACTAAGATAGCCATACAAGCCCAAATGAGAGCTAACCTAATTAAAAAATGTTTTACCTGCGGTGATGCAACAACCCAGTGGAAGGACTTCACCACCTATGTGCGACCAATCCTTGAATTTTCAAGTGAAGTGTGGAACCCTTACTTAAAAGCTGACATCCTCA
>JAQGCC010004226.1:0-13547 GCA_034698905.1 Xestoiulus laeticollis | reverse complement strand
AAAGCAGCTTTAGTGTGTAGACTCTCCAGCATTTGGGAAAAATTGTATTTCTGCTGTTCATAGATGACAGAGGGGTTTTTTGGGGAAAAAAATTATGGCATTTTAGTTGATGTCATAAAAGAAATGACAGCCACCTAGGAGCGAAAAAAATTACAAAACAGGCCTCTCAGTATAACAACCCCTCGATATAACGAACGATTGTCCTATCCCTTTGACGTTCGTTACATTGAGAGTGTTGTAATTTTGAGAAAACTTGTCTTTTAAATGATTTTTGGGCATTCGAAAACATGAAACAAACAATTCAAGAAAATGTCAAGATCTGTTTCTGACATTTCAAACCCAATGCTACTGTACGTCAATGCTAGTGATAGCCCAATGCAGATATACGATTTGTTCATTCGATTAGGTTACACCATACTTTTATCGCATAGTATTTTTTTGACTTGAGCATATGGTAATTGCAAGAAGGTAAAATTACCCCCACGGGCGTCCCATTTCAAACATAAATGAAGTGATGATTTTTGGTACGTTAACCACCCCCTCCTACCCACTTTTGCATTTCCATTGCGATGCGGCAAACTGATAGGAATCAATTTATTTAGGCTCGGTTGTTTCTTGAATTTGATCCACCCTCACCACTACACAAGACTATCAAGCAAAGTGCAATCTATCTTGATAGCCCTACTACTGCTATCTAAGGATTCATAGAAATGGATGGTTTGCCATCCACGATCCATTGTTGTTGCTTCCGTTTTATAGCGTCTTCAGGAGAGAAATAGGGGCGAAAAAAATTGAGCAATTCATATCAGAAGGGTAGAAAATCCTATAAGGAAGTAAAAAATACTCAGTTTTTATCTTTCCGTATATAACCGCAATGGTGTCACCGTAGCCATATAGCACGTTTTCTAGTATTTCAGCCACAGATGGTGTGATTTCTAACGTTGGTCATCAGCACTAGTGCCCATTACGATGTTCGCTTAAAATGTCGCTTATTTTTCTATACAATGCATTATCCAAGTATGCGAACAACAATGAATTAAATATATAGTAATATAACATGTAACAAATTACAGTCGGCTTTCGATATAACAAACAATGACTTGGTATCTACCAAAATGCCTCTCAGTATAACGAACTTCACGATAAGCCCTATAACGAACGATTTGTATGGTCCCTTCACCATCCCACAATATTAATTGACTGTTTATTTCGAACCTCAATTCGATGTCGTAGATCAGAGATAAAGAACATCTTGTTGTGCCAAAAGATTCATTTTTTCATTGATTTTAAGAATTGGTTTTAAAAGCCAATATCTTTAAACATTCTAACGGTAATCTAAGGCATTCCAAATATTGTAACAACAAAAACATCCGCAAGCAGCTTTAGTGTATGGATGGACACACCAGCATTTGACAAACATTGCTTTATATTGATACAACAATATTAACAAAAATATGAAAAAGTTTGGTTTTCTTAAATGTATTTCATCTTTTGTTTTTACTTAAACCTATACCATATCCAAATACCATTTCTTTATCTGAGGTCATTTGGACACAGTTAAAGATGTCCCATGACGTCACATTATGCAAAGCGCATAAGATGGAAAAGGGCTTTTTTATTCAACCTGCAAAATCTTGAAAGTGATCACATTTGGATCGTTGCCACTACGTTTATTCACTCATTCACAAAATACGTACCACACACCAGGATAATATTCATATTTACATTACTTTTAAACAAAACAAAATACTGAATTTAACCTCTATAGACCAAAAGTGGCTCGCGGGCCATGGGTTTAACATCCCTGGTGAAACTGATCATACCCCTTTCATGTAAAAGCAACCATGCAATTCCTAGGTGGAGTTAATTAGCCTTATTCTGCTTCAGGGTTCCCTTGTGGCATACCAGTCTTTAAACATGGCATTCCCTTATGGGTAAAAACATGCTGAAGCATGGATAAGAGGATGGATGGCATGGCCCTGAAATGCATTATTCTGATTGGGCAATCGGAAATTCCCGCCATTGGGAAACCAATCGAAATGCTGCATTTCAAGGTCATGCCATCCATCCTCTTATCCATGCTTCAGCATGTTTTACCCAAATGTTCCTCCATTACTAAAATGCCTCATACGTCACTAGGGGGCGCTAAGTATCGAATTTGACGAGTGTGTAAACAAGAGGGAGCTAGCAACCGGACTGAAAGTTGTGCCATGCATTGTTCTAGATCTAGAATAAATAAAGTAAGCCATAACTTCGTTCTTTCATCATCCCCAATAATCAATATTCTAACAATTATCCATCTCTACCAAAACCATTAAAATTATTGATGGGGTTCGCATTGATGTTGAAATTGATCGTAATTTTCAAATTCAACGGTTTATGACACTTCTTCAGGAACCGAGAGCGAATTGAATGACGATTCGTTTGTGATAATCATTCAGACTTTGAGGGAACGGGAAATCCCCCCACTTTATCCTTGGCCAATTCCTCCTGTTGGGGGAGATTGACATATGCTCAATGCTGGACCATCACCGCAAAATTAACATGTCCATTAACCGCACTCCTACCAACAGCTAATTTAATAAACGTGATTAAATTTAGCGTCAGAGCGTTGCGAAGAGGGTCACTGTAGAGCCAACTGGGGGAAATTTGCCTATCGTAGGAGCATGGCAGCTATATTTTAAAAGGTAAAAGTTCGCCATATTTCAACTTGTCTCATAATCTGGTTTTTTTATTAAGTTGTAAATCAATTGCAGTCTACTTCATGCACATGCCGTAATCAGGATGTAGAATTTTGCTTCAGTTAGATGGAAAACCATATAATTCCCACAGGAATTTTAATTTGGTTAAAATATACAGCGATACATTTCAGTTTCATTTTTTAAGTAGCATTTTACACGTAGTCAAAATCTACATTTTTGGGAATCCTTCCCTTGGGTATAAAAAAGCCTTGTAAAGCCTAGTTTACAGGTAACGTTTTATCGTCTGTCTTGTATAATGATGACCACAAAAGGTTACGTGAAACTAGGTGTAAAGCTTGTTTCAGGGATCATCAGAGGTCATCAGTGTTCAGGCAAGACTGACAACAAATGCGATTATGGAATATTACATTGTTATCACAGTTCAAAATTATACATTTTGTTAAATATATTCTTTTTAATCCTGGTTTAAATGTAAGGTTTTATCGTCAGTCTTGCATGATCATGATGACAAAATGAAGGCAACGCATTACGTGTAGACCAGGCTTTACACGTTACGTGTAGACCCGGATTTACTGTGTAATCTCATTTTAGCTTCTTTAAATCGTGTTATTAAGGGACACATGCTATATATTCTCATATAATGGTCTAACAATTCTCATTATTAGGGTTATAATAAGGTTGTTTTTCTCTATTAGACCTCATTAAATTTTTTATTTGGGTCATTTACGAATAATAATTATTGTATTATATGATTTCCACAATGATGCCAAAGTAGATATCTGAAGTTTTAATATATCTAAAGACAAATATTTCAATCTCATTTTTGCACACACAAAATATTCATCAACAGTAAAACATAATATATCCCATTGTTAACATGTATATTCAAACTCAAATATTCGGGAATTTAGTTTGCCATAAGCTCTACTTAAAGCATGGTTTTCCAAAAATACCACCAGTGCATAGAAGTAGATATATCTTTTCTGCAGTATAACGAAACGATGATAGTCTCAGCTTTTCTTCGTATCCTCATTATAATAATTATTCAGCCAGCCAATCAACATGCTATTAAATTTCAAGCTTTACGCAGTTAACCTACATTCATCGCAGCCAAATGACACCCTGAATCCAATGCACTTCTAACGCGACCTTATACGAGCTTATTATTAAAATTTCAAATTTCTGGGGATCATTCCTCGCTTACAAGAAGTGCTAATGAGCGCATTGTGCCTAGTATTTTGATCACATATTTCTCATTAGCAATAGGCTGCAGTAAGTTTACCCTTTCCTTCAGAACAATTTGTGGCATAATTTTGAGGGAAATTCAAGCATTTATGTATGAAGGATTACCACTCAAAAATTGCCCCGCATTTACAGGTCAGCACCTTCAGAGCAAATCCCAAGACAATTTTGATAATTTTTCCTTTAATTGAGTTCCAACTGCATAGCAGAGCTTTATTTGAGAAAAATCTATAAAATGGATTTGTATTTTATGCTTAAAATTGTGATTCATTTCGTCAGTTGCTTTCAGTCTTTGAGATTTTGTTCGGTGAGATTGAATGCACATTGATTATTTTTTTAAAAAGTCAATGAAACGTATAAAAGAAAATTGTTTTTTGGATTTTTCGATAAAATAAACAGTTTAAGGACTACCTTGAAATTTATTGATGCTTTTATTTCACGAAAGAAGTCTACTTTAGCCGGCTATTGCTATATTTTAGCCTCCAATGCAGGCCTCGTATGATCAATTATTGCACATATCTACTTTAGTCGGATCTAAAGTCTGCTTCTACCTGGTTCACTGTATCTATTGAAAATTAAATATACAAGAATGTGAAAACGTACTGCATTTCTAACATACATGTATACCAGCCTTAGAGAATTATGTTTTGCGTAATGCTCTTACTAAATGTATTTTTTATTTATAATATGGAGTAATTTATAGATAAATTATAGCATAGTTAATATAAATAAGTAAGATTATAGTTTTGTCTATGAAGTTTGACAAAGTTTACCCCATAATATAGGCAAACCAGCAAGACGTATTTATTCACAGTGATTGCCCCTCATCAGGGGCTGCATTTTTGGATAATTGCTACTTCTTTAAAATTATTTGAAAATATACAGCTAAATCAAATTCTAGATTACGATGAAAATATTTTGGCTTATTGTTAAGACTGCTGGAAATAATTCTCAACAAAAAAAAACAATGAGATGGAACACCATTATGTACATCAGGTTAGTTTATATGGATGTGATAGTGCAGGATAAATGAATAATCCAAAAAGTGGGATATATCTAGGCTGTATCCTAGAAATAGCTATGGATTGAATTCGTTCATTGGCCCGTTCTAAGTGCGGGTGACCTACTTGTTTTCATATAAATAAATATATGGACTGGGATTGGTTTTAAGTTTGCTTTAGCGTTAACACCTTTGTTTTCGTCGTTAATGCCTCACAGCTCCCTTTTCGCCTAAATTCCGTTGGTGAACCTATAGTGGCATCGACTCGTTTTCCTAAGATAGCTATAGCCTCAGAGGTAAAAATCTAAGAAAAAAAAAAAGATTTTCTAAGTGTGGTGGATACGTGTTTCTCCATGCAAATGAAACGGGTGATGTGCACCAGGGAGTCATTGATGGAAAACTATGTTGGGTTTATGACATCATTAACAATGACATCGCCGCAGCCCAACGGCAAATGAAAGGAATCCACCTTTTACAGTCTCTTAAGATGCACTTTTATTTGATTCTTATCTGCTTCTTCTTCCCCTAGATATATATACACACACACACAAACCCATCCCTCCATTTCCGATAGATGTGAATGGTGCGAGCAGGCCCTATCATCCCCTTGCTTTTTATCCCTCATAAACTTACCATTCTGCAACATAAAATCTATTCATTCTCACTCTCGTCTTCAATAAAAAGAAATATGTTGATGGTAACTGCCCGCAAATTTTATATTACGTATGCTATTAGTTCGCTAGAGCTTAAGATTTTCTAACGAAATTGATAAATTTGCACTGAAAAAACGTCCTGTAAGCAAATGAACTTTATTCACAAAACTGTAATTTTATTCGTTAATTAACTACACCTGGAGTAGGGCATATTTTAAAAGAAATTTGTTTTTTCATTTCAATTTATTTTATTGTATTTCAGACTGGATAAAAGCTATTCAGTATAGAATAGTAGGTTGAACACCCTTCTTGAAGAAAATTGAACACCCTATGATATTCTAGATGCCTAAAGCTGCTTATCCTGCACTTAAAAGAAAGGTAAGTAACCCAACATTTATCACAAATGAAATGTTTGCGTTGTTAGCAATTTATTTAACACAAAAATTGTGTTTACTATACTAGTATTGGTTGGAATGAATTTTGTTTCAATATTTACATATATGAAGATTTATTATTTCACTTCAGACACCCTGTAATCAGGTATCCTATACTATTTATTATAAATAATTAATTACGTGGATGATTGTTAATTTTAAATTGTAAAAATATATTCAATTACATTTTGTTTACAAGTTAATTGAGAACATTAAACATTCTTAAGAGTAATTTAAGGTTTATTGGACTGAAAATTCTGCTAATTAATCCAAAGTATTTGATGAAAATTATGAGAAATACTGCACATTCCTAATAAAAATAAAATCAATTATTTATCACAAAATTTTATATTTTATGCATTTAAAGTATTGACTGTTCCGGTGGGAAGTGAGTAGGCGTATTAGTTAATCTTGTTAACAATTTAGTCCAATAATGTTGTTTGAATTGCACAGTTTTCGTTAAGGTAACACCATAAAATTCAAAAATTAATGCATCGAACATATTTTGAACCATAAAATCTTGTTGAAAAGATGCAAATCATGGTGGCAATGCATCGAAAGTAGTTATTCAACATCCTATTTATTTTGTCCTGTTTTTCCTAAATTGTTCCCCTGCTTCCTATTCGTTCACGCCGTACGTAATCAAATAAAAAATTCATGGCTGTTTTCTGACAAAGCTTACCTTCTAGTAAAATTTGATTACAGCTAACTTGCTTCTAAGCTGAATAAGCCAATAAATGCACCTAAATTCAAACTCCTGACAGAGTACCAAATTTCATCAAGAAATACATGATGAGTTTTGTTCACTGTTTAAGGTTGATTTTTGATGCAAGTTGGCACTTTTGGCACTATCCTATACATATCCTAGTGCACAAACTGTATTTATATAATGCAATTTTATCGTGATCATAATTGAAATGTAAATCTCTGAATTGATGTGATAACATCCCCTATCCTTTGTTGGATCTTTTTACTGATGCATTTTCTCATCTATTTGATAAGCTTATCTGTAATTGAAATTATTTCAATTTAAGAAACATCATCGTGAGCTTCAAAACAAAAAATAGATTAGTATCAAATCCAATTTTAGAAAAAAAGCTTAAAAACAAAAATAAAACTTGCAAAGAATCTTTTTGCAATACATCGGTTTATTCTAAAACAATATATGCAGATGTACTCATTGAATCACTATTCTCACTTATATATTTCCCCAATAAATTCTATATGCATACATTATATTAAACCCCATTTGCATATGACAAGGTAAATAAGGAGTATTATCTTATTTGAGTCGCCCTGTATTTCGAATTAATACTTATTAACACATTTCATTTCGGTTGCTTCTTTTGATACCAATTTGCTTTTAATCTCATCAAAAAACAAGCTATCTCATTAACCCACTAACATGGGACCACACGCTCTGAATAACAAAAGAGATTATGAAATATTCATAGCATTTCACCGTGCTGCTCGTGCTTCAAATTATGACATTTTCGACATTTTTCAGTTAGTAATCATGGTTGACGAGGCTAATTTTCACGTGCATTTGTTTGTAAATTATGGCTAATTTAGGTTGCTTCCACACGAGGCAATTTTGGTGACATACATGAGTATCGTAATTGCATCATGCCTTAGGTCTTTCTAGACCTCCACACTAAATAGTGTATGCAAGTAGAAGCATGGTCTTTCTATAGCTAAGACCTAAACCGCTACACTAAATAGTGTATGCAAGTAGAGGCATGTTAGTTTTGGTAAACCTACTATTTGCATTACAAATTGGGCTGCTCAACTTTGTGTGACGTGAATGTTATAAAGTTCGTTTGTTTAGGAGACATTACACTTGATGATAAAACAGACACTAACAATATGCCAAGTTCATTTACTTCTGTAAATATTAGTTATTGAAGATTGTTGTAAATGGGCATTTAACCTATCTTGTTAAAGTCCATCGTGTGCATTTTTGCAAATGGTAATTACGTGTCCATACCCTCGTGTGTTTTTAGAGCTGTTCTAATATTCATACAAAGTCGATTGCTTTATCAATTGGTTAAGTAATGTTCTTAGCACGAAGAGGTTTCAAATAAACACGATTAAAGGTATAAATAAGGAAAGGAGAAATTATGCTAATGAGATTGTGAGAGAAGGTTGCATCCGATGTTAAGACGTGGCACATTTAGGGGTAATTTAAAGCAAATTACAAGACGTAATAGCACTCAACAATACTAAAGTGAATCTGAGAGCAGGAAGTGCTGGACTGCGTGCCAGCAGTTTTATGCGTAAATAAAATTTGCATAAATAGCTAGTTTTATACCGACAGCAACTTAAATTCTTAAGTAGGATGCCACTATAGTATGCCCTTAAAAAAAGAAGGGAGAAAAAAAGATGCTGCTGATGATGCTAAAGAAAATAGTAGTCTTAAAGTTCAGTGAACTCGTTTCATTCACGACAAATTAGATCTTGGAGAA
Organism: Xestoiulus laeticollis; assembly: GCA_034698905.1. Lineage (NCBI taxonomy): Eukaryota > Metazoa > Arthropoda > Diplopoda > Julida > Julidae > Xestoiulus > Xestoiulus laeticollis. The sequence goes on along the minus strand of JAQGCC010004226.1, from coordinate 5,051 downwards.
GCCATAAGTATGCTACTAACTTGCTATGATTTATCAAAACAGTAGATAAACTGATATGTTATACCCAACCCCATTGAACCATTTGTATCATTCTAATACAATTTTGTGTTTGTATACCAGTATTCATACTAATGAGAAAGAAGCCTGAATTTTAATTATACATGTATTTCATTTCGGAACATTACAGTAATATTTTTACATATTTTCTTTAAAATTATGTGTTTTTCTAAAACATGTTATTATTTGGTATTTTCATCGTGTATGTTTTTATTGGCAAGCTTATACAAAATGAGTCATTAGTGCTTGTAGTAATAATTTATCTAAATCATTATTTAGATTAAATCCTTAAGTTTTACTATCTAATTTTCTCTAAAGTATGTAATACAATGAAACGTTTGTGTTACAACTAAATCTGAACATCTTACTATAGAAGAATCATTCTGTCATGATTCCACACTTTAGATTAGTCATTAATTCTCAATGTGTGTGAGACCACAACTCAAATTTGTAAATTGACTTGATAAATCGGTGATATTTTAAAAGGTAAAGTTATTCAATTATTTTTTGTTAACCATCAAAGATCTTTAGGGAAATGAAATCGATAGAAATGGAGATAAATGGCAATCACCAACCATCAAGTAGGTTTACGAGGCTTTTTAAAAGATCAATGGGTTTTACTGTGCAATTTATTGAATTTAATAGCATATTAATGAAAAATCAATTCTTAAAACGTATTAATCGTGAAAAGACGGTTGTTAGTTTTCATCAAAGGTGCACAGACGATATATGCAAGTATTAAGCCATAAGCCTTTAATGAAAAGTCACATGACAACAGTAAGCTGGGGTGAATCCAACGCCAAGTCTACCAAATTTTAGCAATATTCGCTAAGTGATTTGTTTAGGAATATATTTTTTAAGGAACTATATTGTTTTAATATCAGTCTATGAAAAGTGGTCAACTTAAGAAATTGGTCACTTTCGCAGGTTTTACTGTATTCATGGTATAAAGTTTGTCAAACATACTGAAAGTCAATTTAAGATACTCAATTTAACCAATAAAACGCATGGTGTATTTGACATAAATGATATCAACAGATGTTGTTTGAATATGGCAACACAAATAACTAGAATGCTGGCATTTCTCATTTTTCAAATTTATATTACGACTCGGAATACATTTGTACTTATATTCAAAATGCATATACTTATTTATGGCAGGCAATAGACCAAGTCAACCGAAAACTGAATATTTCGTCCATTTATTATTAGATTGTAAAATTTGTTGACATGGAAAGTTAAGAGTGCAGAATATACACAGTTCAAAACTCGATATACGGGTCAAGGTATTATAAGGTGGAGAAATGAATATGATAATCGACTAATCGTTCAATAGAACTCAATTTATCCCAATACTTATTATTATCCTAGAAATAACCATGAGAGGCTATTTAGTACAGCCTGGAAAAGTCGGGCGCCATCTTAAATCAATATGGCGGCCGGAATTCATAGTCGTATATATAAGCAGTACTTATTTGTATACTTTTAACACACAAGTAGTGCTTATTCGACGACTATGAATTCCGGCCTTAGTGTAGCACTAGGTGGACCTGCTTTTGAAATAACACAAAGAAAGAATAACCTCCCAAATTAGCACTCAATATTGGCCAATTATAGGTAAAACGCATTTTTCAATATTGGCACAATATTACAAAATAATATTACAACAAAATATTACAAAAATAAACATTTTGCCATAATTGCCAATATAAGGATTAAAATAAATGGACCGATATTGGAATAGATTTTGGCCCAATATTGGTCCTTTTATGTTATCAATATATAACTGAACCAACAATGGCAAATAAATTGGGCCGCTATTTAATGCAAAATAACTAAATATTGTACCAGTATTGCCTATAGAAGTTTGGACCAATATCAGTCCAATATTGGTTTCATAGCTAATTGTTGCAAGGTCCAATATTGAGTGCTACTTGGGGGTGTCACGTTGCTGATTTAGCAAATGTCACCATTATTAGGCGACAAATTAATCTCTAAATTAGTCTGTCGTAAATGAATTTTAATTCGGACCCCGTCATTCATTATGAATAGCCCTGCCCTTTCGCCTTCATCGCCAAATTCCTTTTAGTCTGTTTGCATTTTCTGTGTGTGCTTGATTTTAAATGCTGTTTGGTTTCATCGGCATTTACCACCAACAATGCCAATAGCATTAGCATGCAAATGTCTTTCCCAACTGAGTTAGGAAAGTGCGTCAGAACATCCGGTAGCACGCACGTAGGCTTTTATTGTCATCAACAGCCTTAAAGTCAGTGAGTCTTGTCCTTATTTCTGATATGTCACACTCTTGATTTGCATAGCTATAAAATGTGATGGTTAAAAGCCTAATTGCAAACCGAATTATGTTTGAGAAACTAGTGTATACAATATACTGTGATGGCTTTATGACTTGACTAATGACTTGGTTTAAAGTCCTTGCATGCGTTTCAAATACTAAGCCAATTCTAAATATGGGTGCCATCGTTGACCAAGCATGACTTCTAATTTATACGCCTATAGCCTATTAAGCTTACAATGTATATCTAGCAAGATAAAAATGTTTAAGCTTATAGTCTACGTTATTATAGCTAAACTAAACTAAACTGAACAATATTGATGAAGTATTGTGATTAGCAATATAATGTATATTTTCCAAATATGAGGTTCGATCGTCGTAAGTTCTAAGGGTAAAAACATAAGAGTATGGTGCTATCATCGTTTAAAGAATCGCTTCATTCTAGAATGAATCTGGGGTGATTCTGGAATGATTCTGGAATCAATGTTTGCAATACCATTCAGAACTCATTAAAATCAAGAATGATTCTAGAAAAGACAAACTCGTTTGAGTCCTGGATTTATGCTAGAAACATGTGATGCTTTATTCTTTGATGCGCCGCTACACTATGTGCGGGTGCATCGCGAATCGCAGGTATGTGTTTATAGGAATCATTCTAGAATGAAGCGATTCTTTAATCGCTGATAGCACTATGTTTTTACCCTAAGAGACTTGTTATGATGTCAGTTTGGTCTTGTATTTAGCGAAATATTTTTTGAGCATGAATGCATTATTTGAGTATATTTATATAATGTATGTGCAAGTAAGGAGCACACCCTAGTGATAATTCCCATGCAGTGCCATATAGAAAAATCCCATAAATCTAATGAGAATCATGGGACGTATAGTGAGACCAGTGGGACCTAATGGGAACACATTGTCTAAGGGATTTTTGTCATCGGACTCTATGGGAAATTTAGCATTTTTGGGAACCTTATAAGATCCCCATAAAATGTCAGAATTACATTAGATGCAAGGATTGGATCTTAGTGGTTTAAATGAACTGGATTTTAGCTTGATCTAATAAGGGTTTATTTGTACCTGAGAGATGATTTTTAAGAAAAAATGGGATTAATGAGAAATGGTTGTTGGGTAATTAAAGGAATATTGAGATAATGGAACATGCTGTTGTGACTAATGATACTTGCTAATAAGACCAGTGAGACAATCAATAACATAAAATGAAACCCAATTTTATAGGACTCTATGGCATAAATTATTTAATAATATGATTTAATGAGTCTATTATTATGAGATCCTATTCTGATATGACCATATACTCAGCAAGATTTATATTTTTAAATTAAGATAACAATAAAATTTTATACAATATCATTCAATTGAATGTTATACGATGAGATTTTTCACTAGATGCTGAATCCTTGGATAACAAAGATTGCATTTATAATGTCCAGAAATGTTAAAATCAAAGCCAATAAAAAATGCGTGAGTTTTCATCATCATCTATTTCACGATTATAAGATCTAGTCGCCACAAGAAGAAATGTTGAGCTTTTATAAAAATCTGGGAGATAGTTTGAGGGAAAATTAGTGGTGGACACCAGGTCGAGTGAATCGAGTGCTTGAAAAGCAATTTGAGGGCACCACTAGTGTTCGCCAAGATAGCCCCATCATGTGCCACCACATAAGGAAATCGACTGTTTCTGGCATCGATGCTCCCATTTCATTTTTCATGTATTTCATAAACATAAGCGCGTCGAAATTTGCATAAACGACCGCAGAAACGCAGTAATAGACGCCATCCATCAAGCTGAACACCTTGTGGATGTGCTCAATTCAGAAGTCCGTTTTTCCCTTCTGTCTGCAGTGCTCTTCATGCTGCTCAAGTCGTTATTTAGGACGAGATGATATCAAACTATCATCTTCTTCCACCGCCAAAACATGTTGAAGCTAAACAGGAACTCGTTAGGTGAAAATTGGTGAAAATAACCCTTTTCCTCCAACGCCATCTTGCCTCTTGGATATTGAGGACTTTGGAGAGTGCCATTTTGGAACATTTTCAGGTAGCGCTATTTGATGACTGCTGTTGCAACATATTGACACAAAAAAAGATTAGGTACTTGTATTGCATTTTAAAACTTAGTAACATGGGTTTGAACATTATTTCCACTTATAACAAGTTGTGAATAAAATATAACAGTTGCTATATCCGTTACTTGTTACTGGAGTTGTATTTGCATAGTAAATGGGCTCATAATACCGGTAGTTATGCGTCATTAAGCTTTCTCTTGTCTTATTATTTATTTATAACAAATTGTGATATTAAATGCATTACTCATTGATCACATGTCATCGATTCTGCACGATTAATAGTCATATGTGATGTTTTCATTACAGAGAAAAAAAAGTCCCATGTAAAGATATATTTTATACAAAGAAATATACGAGCCGTACTATTATAATAAAGTACAACATGCTTGTACAACAGTATCTTGATTTAACGAACACCACGGGGATAGGACATTCTTTTGTTATATCGAGAGCATACTGTAGTTTTGCCGCCCCTAATTGTAAGCAATCACTGCTAACATTCTTGCTTTGCGAGGTTGCCTACTTTTTACATTTTAATTCAATTCAATTCAATTCCTTACCCTGCAGTCAGCATGTAGAATGCCATGTGGCAGGGGGCAAAGTGCCAGATT
>JAQGCC010004225.1:0-13549 GCA_034698905.1 Xestoiulus laeticollis | reverse complement strand
ACTTTCTTTCATTTGAGAACTTACTCACGCTTTACTCACACTTTACTCACTAAAATTTTTCATTCATTGTACGGCCCAAAAGTTCACGAAAATACTAGAAACCTGAAATCATAACATAACTTAAGCATCTTTTATCGCTAATCTTTGACTCACTTCAGGTATTGGCTTTTTTACAAGTCAAGAGATTCCACTATAGCCTGATTTACAGAAATTCAGCAGTTCACAAAATCCTCATCGAGATAAACATGGGTGGCTACATGAAACACCAGTCTACAGTTGAACAGTCTACAACTATGAAGAGTATACAAGCTTTTTGTTATGGAAAAGAAAACGTCAAAGTTTTTGGTCCTTCTACACGCTATATATACAAACAGACTCCATCGGGCCAGCAGAATCGCGACCTCTGCATGACCCTCGATCGTCGCCATTATTGGAAAACTAGTAGAGTTGGTCATTACGTTTGGCAAATGGAAGTGAATTGGAAAACGCCATCATATTTCCGCTCAAATACTCGGAAATGCTCAGCATGGACGTCCAGGATATATCCCTAGGCTTCCACATCTAGGGACGAATGGATAATGTGGAAGTAACAAGAACCAGGCGATTCCCGTCCTGGACAGCTTAAGTTTCCCTTTCTTCGGCCAGCACGAAAGGTTCTTCCGGGGATGGAAGGCATTGAGCAGCTAGATTCGTAGTGGAAGGACTGGTAACGCAATCGCAGATTTCGTGGCCAATAAGGAGCGGCTCGGCGTCGAACTTTGACCCTCGTCTTCGACTGCGGCGCAACTTCAGATCGGCAGATTTGCGGCGTCGCAGGACTTTGGATGTGAACTGACGAAACGCCTTGCGAACCTAAAGCAAACGAGAAATACGGTTAATATGAGACTTGGCAGTATTAGAAAGGTTCCACCATGTATGATTTTTCTTGTATACAAACATTTCTGTATTCCTTATTTTTTTGTCGACGATAATAAAAGTTCATACCAGTAAAAATCAGTAAATGTCAGATTTTCGTATACTTTTTTATCATAGAATTACTGACATGAAAACTTAAGCAGAAGGTAAAGCTTTCATAATGTAAGAAATAAAAATTATTGACAGGAATTTTAAAACTGAAATTAATATAAATAGCAAATTTAATATTTTATTAAGCTATATATGCTTATGATATGAGAATATCTCACTCGAACAACGTAGGGTTTTTAATTTGTTAGCAAAAATTTATTTTTCATAAATCCTTTTTTATTATTATAAACTAATAATTTATATACATGTATATTACCATGCAGGCTATCTTATAGTCAGCTTCCAATATTTTCTTAATTTTCACTTACTTTAACTCCTGTTTAACTAGATCTACTTGTAAGTTACCCTATAAGACCTTCTTCCCACCAACGTTGATGTAGATCAACTGATGTGGATCAAGAAAACTTTTTCCGTGTTAATTCACACCGCAGAACTCAGTTAAACTGGTCACATGACCTATAGTATACAGGGCACAGTATACTAGGTCATGTGACCAGTTTAACCGAGTTCTGCAGTGTGAATTATCACGCAAAAGTTTTCTTGATCCACATCAATTCTACATCAACGTTGGTGTGAATCAGGTGTAACTAACATTTGTTTTATAATTTGTCTTAAACGCACCTTTAATGCCAAATTTCGTGTTTACTTTTTGCACTTATTTTTCAAAATATATTCATGTAAATGGATCAAAATGACTATAAGCAGAGTACTGTCGCTATATTCGCAATTAAAAATTTAGGGAAATAAAAAAGTAACAATTGTGAAATTAAAAGCTAGTATAGGTGCAAAATATGGTGAAATTTAGGAAACGATATGAAAAAGCTGAATAGAAAATTAAATCAAAGAAAAACGGACAGGTTAAAGTAGCCATTTTACGTAATTTTTCGGATTTACCATGAAGGATTTTTCAATATAATTCTAATATTTCATGGAATTATAGTGCAATTAAACATTTTCGGAAATCGCTTTCATCTTATTGATCCAAAAACATGCCGTATATTCCTTGTGCATGCGCCAACATTTTTATAAATATATTAAAAGTTAAAACCATACGGTTGACTTCCCGCATTTAAACTTACTTCTGCTTGTAAGATGCAGTAGAACAGAAAGATCAAAAGTCCCTGAAAAACAAATCCATTTGTATCCAGATTAAAGCACCATTCGTATAGCTTTCAAATACGAGCTCGTATAAAGCATTGCTTATGTTATCACAAAAACAATGTGAAAATGCGCCACCTGCACAGCAGTTGAGATTGCAAAGATGGTTTCAAAAATTTCAGTTGATCGATCTTCCATTGCCAGTACGCCTAAGAACCAGTTGACTCCAAAATATGGAAGCAGTATGACTCCAGCTCGAACTGATGTCCTAGTGGAAGGAGAAATTTCACCAACATTAACAGGAATAGTTGAAATGGAAATGTGATCATATTTGGTTCTTTTAAAAGGGTTGCATACCAAAATAAGCCTTTTTTTCTAAATTATTTTTCAATTTAATTTTGAAAATTGTTAGGAACAAATGAAATGTACGAGGACCTAGCATAAATATTCTATTATTTATTTAATTTTTTTGTTTATGTATATGTATATTCCATTTCTTGGAAACATGTCTGTAAAGTTTATAATTGTAGAAGGTCTGGTAAACTTTTCAGATTTATTTCATTGAAATGGAATATACACATACATAAACAAAAAAATTAAACAAATAATAAAATATTTATGCTAGGTCCTAGTACATTCCATTTGTTTCTAACAGTTTCCAAAATTAAATAAAAAAATAATTTAGAAAAAAATGTTTATTCCGGTATGCAATTATCTTAAAAGTTTTAAAAGCACTTTTTTTAAAAATGTCTATGCATTTCATATATTCTAATTCATATTCATTCAACCTAAAAATTCTAGATTGTTTTATATGAAAAAATCATTCAAACATGTTCATTTAAAAGATTTCTTAGCGTCTTATGGGTCATTATTTTTCCCAGGTTCACAGTTATTAATTTATTCATAGACCCCCATCGTTTATTATTATTGCCATTATTTTGATTAATTAATATTCAGTGCAATACAATTTTGAATTGCCAATTCCATCATTTCTCACCTTGCTTTATCAATATCAACTTTCTTCATTGCCGACTGTGTTTCGAACAAATGTTTTAAGACTAGAATCATCAGAGTGGTGTTTACCTGGGTTAGAAGAATAGAATTAGAAAAGTTAACAGTGTCACAAATTCATTTTCATGCAATAAACGAACATAAAGGCCAATTATGATTGTATTAAACAAAGAATAATTTGAGCATTGCTCACACAAATTTTAAAACTTGAAACTCTTGGAAAAATTAAAAATGTGATAACAGGATAAAATTGAGTTAAAGCTGTTCCAGCTGTATTGTATGCATTTTTCAAATTAGCATTTACCATATATCGCAGCATTCACTAATTAACCAGTAAGCAATTGCCTTATCTTTACTAATATACAGTGTAGTTATCTAACTGCCTTTGACAGTCTCATCCAATTAAATAAAAGGATGTTAATTTGGGTATCGGATAAGGTTCGCAACAATACAGGTAACACGACGAAAGTATAACAACAATATATCAGAGTAGCATCAAGCGCTTACTGTGATCAAGCAGAATATAGGAACAATGTAGGAAAGTAGCATCCCTCTTTCAATAGACAGCCAGCAGCTAGAGTGAGAGACAAAAAGAAAATAGACGAATTAATTAGACGCAACAAAACCATCTCTGCCTCTAAAAACTACGTGCCCTTTTCAACTTAATTAAAATCTTCTATGGGTATTAATCTGGTTAAGTGCATAAGCACATAATGAAAGGTTCCAGGCTCAACAGAAGCAAGAAGGATAATTAGTGCCTGTACAGGTCGATAACACCGTACAATTAGTTACACTAAGAAATAGTTCAAAGAATTTAGGATTTTATTCAGGGATTAGTCAAGATTAATCGCTTGGCGTTTTCAGTTAAATCCACACAAGAAATGTTTCCGTGCTAATTAACAAGGCTTTTAGAAAACGAGAAGACCCCAGAGCATTACTCTCATATCCATTATCATGAAACGCACCTTCCGGTTACTAAATAAAAATTGATTACAAGTCTTGCCCTAACCATATTTTTGCAGATTAACATATCATTACCATGTTCATTATATATGCCGTGAAACGAAGTCTTTTATAATGCTGCATTACGCCCAGTGGCTAAAGCAAATATGTGGAATGTTTGCATACATGTACATGTACTGCATTAATGCACGTCTAAAAAAAAGCAAATTTATGCGATTTCTAAGTAGACTTTAAAGTAAACCTATTGCTATTGTACATAATGAATACATTATGTATGCATTGTCCTTTTTCTATAAGCCTAGCTACTTTTAATTTCTTAAAGGAGTTTTTAGGTTAATGTAGGAAAATATATCAATTTGTAAATAAGTCAGGGACAGTTATGGTTGTATGGCTATTTGACCTTCTGGAACATTTGAGGAAACCTTTCTTTTTAAGCTTTTTGATAAATATTTGAAAATGTAATGTATGTTCTTTGATGCTTATATAATTATCATTTTCATATGTTTAATGCGTTTTTTATGTGTTTCTTTTAAAATCAGTACATGCTTTGATACATTTTTTTCCTTATAAAATTTGCTATTTTAAAGCTATAAGTTAGAAAAACTTTCATTAGTGAAGAAAAAGTTATTTTATATGGAAATGATGTTTCATTTATTTATTGGTAAAATCTTAAAATATAGTGTGCATGTATAAATTAGAGAAAAATATATTAATTAATTTCTTACGTGCATGTACAGCGTAGGTTTATTGGAAATTCATTAAGTGGGAAAAATCATTGAAATAACAGAATAAACTTTGCTTGGATTTGATTTATTTCGTTTACTATACTTAATAATATGAATGATGAAGGCCTAAAGTCGTAATTACATTACTTAAAATAATATTCTGAATAAAATCGATTTTCGTTATACAGTATTATGTCAGTATATGGTTATCCGCGCGCCTTTAATTTTGAATGCGCATTTAAAAATTTGAATTTTGATGGCTAGCATTAATCCATTTGTTGTAACAGCAAAAATACATGATGATAACCAAATTATCTCTAAAGTCCCATCAAGATAAAAGTTATGTTAAAGCCTATGAATTTCAAAGAAGTAAATTGTCACATTTTGTTAAAGACAAAAAATAACACGCATTAAACCTAAGTTTACTATTTTGCAGAACTAAGCATTAAGTGGCATATACAGGGTGGGGCAGCATAACTTCCTTTTTTAAAAACGTAATAAAACACATTGTATGAATCAGAAAATGTTAATTTTCTTTTTTAATGTAGGTACATCCATAAAGTTATTTTTACTGAGTTTTAAAGATCAAATCAGGTAGGTGACGTCCCCCATTCTTCAAACACTGAGCAAACCGATTTCTGATTGTTTTGAGGGAACACTTTCCAGAGCGCTTCATCTCAATTAGGGGCAATTTGGAGTGGCCGGCCGGCTCTCCCGATTTGACCCTTTGTGATTTCTCTCTATGGGGTTTTTTAAAACCCCGTGTTTATGTGAACTGTCCAAGGACCCTACAAGATTTGAAGAACAACATCCAGGAAGAAATTACCAACATAACGCCTGTTATGCTGGTAAGAGTCATGATAAACGCCAGAAATCGGTTTGCTCAGTGTTTGGAGAATGGGGGACGTCAGTTACCTGATTTGATCTTTAAAACTCAGTAAAAATAACTTTATGGATGTAACTACATTATAAAAAGAAAATAAACATTTTCTGATTCATACAACGGGTTTTATTACGTTTTTAAAAAAGGAAGTTTGCTGCCCCACCCTGATATGTTCAGACTAGAAACATTATATTAATTTGTAAATGCACCAGTTCTAATGTTAGCCTCCTTAACAGAAAAACTTGGCAAAAATCTATGAATTTAAATTTCTTTAAATTTCGAGAATTATTAGTAAGGAAAGAATGGCTATTTTTGAGAACCTGCACAAGGATTCTTTTTTTATAAAAATGGATATTTTAAAGCGAGTTATAAAAACTTTAATTATTGTATGTACATACATGTATATATAAATATATGCATAAAATAATTTTCTCTTCTAATAATAGATTCACTCGCTTTCCATAAAGGCCGGTAAAGTCGTACAATTAATGCGAAAATAATTGTTGACTATTAGTTGGACTTTATAGTTATGACTATGAGATTACGTCAACACGCACTCAAACTTGATTTATGAAAATCTGAAAATGGGGTAATTTAGTTTGCTCGTGGTGATTAGCATACCCACTGGGGAGTTTCCGTTCAGCAACTGCGCAATACGCTAGCAGCAGAGGTCATTTGTATCAATCATCAATACCAATTCTGGTGTAGATACTCAATAATGATTTGGCTATGCATATATTACATGTATATTTCAGTAGACAAAATGTAGGATTATTTTTATTTTCCTCACACATTCCGACGTTCATCCAGCTCTACATTGTTATACAATATAATGCTCCACCACTTTGGTTGAATCGCACGCATATGTATATTTTATTGTAAATATCCATTATATACTTTATAATGCTGTTTCGAATCCTTCCTTACGAATAGAATTTCTAAAATCCATAATACTAAGAAATGTATTTTCAGCTGCATTAACACGTATATAGAATACAACTATACAGAAACGTATATTTCATACAAATAGATTCAAAAGAAGAATTACCAACTTAAACTTGAATACATGGAACAAAGACTTTCTAATTAACGCGCGCCCTGGTTGTCTAAGTCTCACTTTTTGTCTGCACATACACCAACGATCCCAATTTGTGCACATTTTACCACGATATTCTGTACCCATGACAACTGAATTGCATCAATGAAACTGTTTTGTATTCAAAAGAATTTAAACATAAAGAAGACGTCAAACTCAGGCTAAAATAATGCTCTTTGAAGAAAGAGTAAGTCGGGGCCTCTGGCATTGATCAGCGCCATCGTAAGTGAATGTGATACCCTATATATTCTTATACTAGGAACCTCATTAAATTTGCAACGCTGAGTGGTTAAATGCAGCTTGTAGCATATTGGAATCAACAGCCGTCGAAGCACTCGAAGAAGAAGCATTTCTCTCATTTTCGAACGAAATGTGTGATTCCAATCAAACTTCATTTCTCCAGGGCAATTCAGAGCTGAAGCTTGATCGCTGAGAATACTTGTAAATACAAGCTGACGTTTATTTGAATTTGCATTGCATCGCAGGATATACTCCTGCACGTTTTGATAAAAAAACAGTTAATTACGTGCCATACATATATGATGAGCGCCTGGCTAAATCCTTGTTTACGTCTAGTGGCATTACCAGTCATGTGAAAAATCCCAAAGAACTTCGAAGAAGGAATATTAGAACATAACCCTATTTAACATCTAGCAATCGCAAATCCGAAAAATATGCGCGATGCATATAGAATGGAAATCAAAGAATTCCATTTGACATAAAAGAGGAAGATAGAGGGCGAGTTCATATAATTATTTGTAGTGCAGCTTTCCGAATCTGTACAATCATAGCTGAAGATCATATGCACTTAATTAATTTTTGCAAAGTTTATGTTCAATACCTAAAATAAATTCGATCATGTGATTCATTTAATAAAGTAAATATTCCAATATTACTCATTTAATTAATACAGAAACAAAATATCATTTTGTCAACATTTAAACGCTTAAAATAAAATGACTAGCATATTTTAATAAATTTTACAATGATATCTATAGTTACGAAGCTAGACGTTGTAGCATGAAAGCTGCGAAAATAACTTTGAAACGTTTTATTCAGATTTTTCAGTGTTTTGTTTATTTTGCACAATAGCATTTGTAAAGCAAAAGGTAAATCCGAATAAAACAAAAAAAAAATTTCATACTGTATTTGTAATTTAATTCAATTAAATTTAGTACTCTACAGTCAGCAAGCAAATACCAATAGCAAATGTAGGGGAAGTCCATGCCCATTTTCAAGAGAATGCTCGTATGTCAGAAGCAAATTAACCCTGGTCTATACGCATTAACGTTTTGTCATCAGTCTTGCATGATCATGACGACGAAAAGACGACAACTCGTAAAGTGTATACAAGGGGTCACATTTTCAACCTCACACAACTAAAATTGGCAACTCATTCCGATCTCCTGATTGGCTCTCCTCGATCACCTGATCGAATCCAATCAATCAGGGGACAGGAGTGCGTTGCAAATTTTGGTTGTATGAGGTTTAAAATGTGGCCCCTGGCTTTAGACATCATCGTAAAATTACACTTCTAATGAATTTTCAATATCGCTAGGAATTAGGCTAATATCATGCAAAAACAAGGACCAAGAGTAATAATGCGCTTTGCCACGAGCTCGATCAATGGTTTTAAATAATTATTTTTACTTCAAAATCCTAAGTGATTTCAAAGAATCTGATTTGCCAGTTAAACTTCAATAAGACCCATGAGTTGTTTTCGCAGAAGTCAATCACAAGAACAGTGGTTGTGTACCTATTGTTTGCATAAACTTAGCTAAAAGTTTTAAACCCAGACGGACATGTTTTACATGTTTCTAACACAATAGAGTTACTCTTGAATCGAATCATTTCAATGAGCTGAACATTGCTGACTTCAGCGATAATGACATCAACACTATTTTTCTTTCCGACGTCTCCTGGGTTACCAGCCTCCAGTTTCTATTTCTGAAAATCTTATAACATTTCTGCAGCTTGAAAACCTCGATCCAATTATTTTTGACTGGTTTATCGACTGCCTTCATGGGCCCGATCTCAAGGCTTAGGCTCGTGTAGCATAATTTTCTTTACGAGCGCAATTTGTGCTAACAGCAGTCGTATTTTCCCTCGTGAAATTCAATGGGCACGTAATTTCTATTTCCTAACCAGCACGCGTGATCCATCGAATAAATAAAACTTTGCTTACTACTTCCTAATTTCATATCCGTGTGGATTAACGGCAAAAGTCACGAAGACGAAAACAACAGGGGCCGCCCAGGAAAGCAGACAGTAATCCCTCATGTGGGAACCTGAAGGAACCTCCTTGGTGCATCTGGTGCTCAAGTACACGTGGATGCCATGGGAGAGAAGCCAGAAGCTGGAAACCAGATTCAGGTAATGGAGAACGATCGAAACTCCTTCACACACCTCCTGAAAATATGTTAAAAATTACAGACATTACAATCATGAAAATGATGAAATATTACTTTAAAAAAATCTGGCACTTTGCCCCCTGCCACATGGCATACTATACATGCTGACTGCAGGGTAAAGAATTGAATTGAATTGAATACTACTGTACACGTAGCTTCAATTTTGAATCTAGATCTTTGCAATCAATCTTATCATTTTAAGATTGACGAAAAGTAGTGGAACTTCAGTAAACTCAAAAATACTGAAGTCGACGGTTTTGTGGTCACAGTTATATCCGCACATAAACACATGTACTCTAAATAAAATTATCAATAATAAAAACAAACAATAATTAAAAATAACAAAATAACCAGTGTGAAATAAAATTTTCTTCGTGAAAGGGGTATAACAACTGAATGTGCTTTATAGAGAGAAATATAGATTAAGTAATTCTGACATAGTTTGGTATTTGAAAAATAAATAGTGCTGTGTTTGTTTTAAATTTTATATCGCCGAACTTCATTACAATCTGTCAAAATTCATTAATTGCACATGTAGGCCTACTTAATAAAACAAAACATATAGTATTTAAAAAGCATTTTCAGATTTTAAGGTGGTGGTGTTTTCTGTTATACATGTACAGTAGTAAGGGAAAAGAGTTACATTGTATTTTAAAAAGTTTGCTACTATTCATAACAAGATGAGGCCATGAGGGAATGAGCAAACTCCTTTAAGATATTTTACCGACATAGAAACTGACATCGTCTTATCTTTCCTTTTTTTGCATATTTAAATCAATGCCTTGGCTTATAGCCCAAACGGCCAAACCAGTTTAGTGGCCCAGGATTTAGCTATGGCAGAATCTTAAGCTGTTTATTGAAGCATTCTACTCCTTAGAGATCTGCGAATTTCTTGGATAACGCAAAAGGTTACGAAAGCCTCAACATTCACAGACAAAGTATTAGGGAAGGTTCGAAAGTGAGTTTGATAAGATAGTGTTTATTCATGGTTGACAATGCCCTGAATTCGATAAAGAGTCAAGATTTAACATTTGAGGATTTAAAAGAGCAAACCTAAGCTCAAAATAAAATTCAGAAATGCTTGAGGTAGATCATATGGGCCGAATTTTGTGCCAATTAACATAACTAACGCGTTGTATTTAATTTAATTAATTATGAAGAACAAAATCATGAGTAATTTTATATTTGGATATAGCAATCAGATATGTAGGCAACATGTATTATATGTGGATGGAAATTATATAGACTCACGAAATTTTAAGATTTAAGATTGCTGAAATAGCGCAATTTTCGCTTATTTAAAGGCGAACAAATGTTTAACAGTTGGTAAATATCAATTACGCTTATCATTACAAAGAATCTTCATGAGCATTCATTAACGTATGCAAATTTGTAATCATCAAGATATTAGGGAGATTAATTGCGCCGCACGCAAAAAGTACATACCTTAACGCTATTGTACAGTGAAATGACGTCGAGTGTTAACGGTATGCTAAAATACAGTACAATCTCCCTAGCACTTTGCGATATGCAAAGAATGATGGAACAGATTTATACACAATATACAATGCGAATGTTTATGCACATTAATACAGTGCGTTTTGCATCGATCAGCATCAAAAATAGCCACGCTTAAAATTTGGTATTAGACCAAGAAAAAAATCACTACTAGGTTTTTCTTGTATTCTTTTTACACTTTAAAGTTTGATGATAAAATATATTTTTTCGTTACACAGCCAACCGGGGTTCTATAAGCTTTGCTCTGAAGACAGGAAGAAAAAAGTACAACCCTGTTTTAACTGAAAATACACTTTGAATGATAAATGATCCATTCAAAAATGGTGTTTAAGTACATTTTAGATGTGAGAGGTTAGATGGGGAAATAAAAAAGAATGCAGACACGAGATACAAAAATAAAAAAAACCAAGACATAATTAACGCTCTTTTAGCATCATCAACCCAAACGTGCAGATACGGTTAGATGCGCTTTAAAACTCGAAAAAAAGCAGCTCTGGAGCGAAGATGACGATGGGAATATATTAAAAATAAAACACTATGTGAAGGCAGCGGGAGAACGACTATTGTTACAAGCGAATAAAACCGTTTTATTAGGCGATCCGGCAGTTAACCAAAACATGGTGTTTATTTTAGCAACCCATTTGCATGCAGCCAAGGTTTCATAATTTTTCTGCCATATTCCAAGAATCATGCAAGACATAAACCGAGGGCTTCTGCGAAGAATTTTGCAACGATAACGCCAGCAGGCTTTCAAGTGGTTGGCCCATTTTCTGCATTTGCAACAAAAACAAGATAATGGCTTTGAGCTATACCAACGTCGAAAAGTTTTCTGGCATAATGCAAAACGCGTTATACAATAGCCTTATTCATGGATTGGGATGCCGTAATGCATGGCTTCAGTTGCACAAACAAGGATGACAGGATGCATCAACTAAGCGGATATGGCACGAACAACGGAGGACCAGTACAAAGACTTGTTAAGAGGGACGTCGATCTTTGCCATTTCAGACATACATGTACATGTATCTGCAGATAAACAGACTTCGCTGTTGCCTTGTCAGCACTATATCTCAGTTATAAGCAGATGTATTTAGATGACTGGGTTACGGAAATGATTCAATTTGCATTTATGAAATCAATGTAAGTCTAACTAGAAAAGTTGGGCAACCGAACAAAATAAAAGATAATCTCCTAATGAAGTTACTGGTCTAATTCTCATGTTGAATTATAAGAAAGCAAAGAAGCCAACAAAAACAATCAAATCGAATATGGCGCTAACCAAATTGGGATATGATTTATCAAATAAACCTACTGAATCCAGAAATATTTAATTCGTTACATAATTTGGTCATATTATATATCGTACATCATTCCTGCATTATTAAAATTTAAGTAAGCTTACTTCGATCCTTTTTTAATTCGGGACATTACAAGCGCTGCATGAATGTTACTTCTGTATACAGATAAAAAAAACTGTTTAGCAGAAATTAGGGAGAGAAATAGCACAAAATTAGAATTTGTCATTGTCGATTTAAATACACGTAGTATACATGTCATGTACACAGTAGTTCATGATACTAATCGCGTTACTTAATAACGACAGCTGATGTGTAGATATAATCTGATTATCAATAAAGACTTCAATTTGTCATTTCTTGTAGCACCAGAGGATAAAAAGACGATAAAGGGTCTATCCTCAAATAGAATTTTAGAGAATGCCATGATCGAAATCCGATGCAAAGCCGTTAATTTATCTTATTTTTTATAGATTATTGCTGACAGTAACACGCTGTATATTTATTAGAAGTTAAGATGCCCTCCTTTTTCACAGCAATAACGTCATTCGTACAATGTCAACGTCAGATGTGGCCTAAACCATCAGTGGTGTTTCGATAGGCTAGTTCACTTAACACTCAGATTTTGAAATCGGCGCTTTATTCAAGATGATCGAACTCATTTGGAAAATTTGCTTATACTCAATATCGTCGAGGCAAATGCATGATTTCAAAAAATAAATAAATGTTTTCCTTCACGACAAGGACACTTCGTGTGTAATGCATGGTACAGATGGTTTTTAATTCTATTACAACATGCACATTTTCTAAACAATCTCTTTTTAACAAATACAATGTACATGTACATCCAAAGCTGCAAATGATATAATTTTGAACGGAAGTTTTAATTCTGGTTAATTTTCAGTTATTTTGGATTAGGCTTGGATATATGATAATGTGAGTTTGTAGTACAGTGAAACCTGCGAATAAGAACGCTCCATATAGCGTACTACCTGGGAGTAGCGCACCCTCGCAGTCGGCACGGATCAATTTTATAGAACAAACTACCTCTATATAGCGTATTCAAAGTGAAACGCGACTTACGCACTGGTTTCTTGGGACGAAATCACGATTTTACCTGCGAAAAGATTAAACTCTTCCCCTTTTTTCATGGAGCTCTTAAGTTGAAAAGGACATTTTAGAATTATCATGTTTGCAACCTTGCATAACACCATGCAGTGCACGAAGGAAATGCAGATTGCGCCCGAATAGTTTTATATCGAGCTTTTTTGCATGGCAATAATGTTATGCAAGGTAGCAAACAGATCAAAATCTAAATTGTCATTTGCAACGTGAATATTGATACTTGTATATTATAGCAACCGTTCCCATTAAACGAGTTTGAAAGTGCCCTACAGCTTTCTAATTTAAAAGCTCCCGCCTACATGTAGGTTTACATCAGCGGTAGGGGAACCGGGGTAAATTACCCCAAATGGGGTAAAAATGAATTTTTTTTGGGTAATAGGGAAATTTTTCTAATATTT
>JAQGCC010004224.1:0-13549 GCA_034698905.1 Xestoiulus laeticollis | reverse complement strand
TATACTAGGTCATGTGACCAGTTTAACTGAGTTCTGCGGTGTGAATTAACACGCAAAAGTTTTCTTGATACACATCAGTTTTACATCAACGTTGGTGTGAATCAGGTGTAACACTTAAGACAAAATGTCAAATTAGGGAAAGGAAGAGAATGGTCTGCTTGTATGAAATTAACTAATTTCGTATTCATTGGCAATTATTTAAATTTATTACAATTTTTTTAAGAACAGATGGAAACGTTAAGTGGTAGCTACGCTGCAGCACAATGGTGGGAGCCACACTCAAACCCGCCATTAAAAGCATTGTTAGAACTTTAAATAATTGCCAATGAATATAAAAACAGTTGATTTCATACAAACAGACCATTATCTTCCTTAACCTAACTTGATATTTTGTCCTAAGTGTTACGGCTAAAAAGTTATAATTTGGGTTTCCGTGAAAAAATGGTCATAGTAAAATCTTTAACAGCATTAACAGAATTTTCATAATTAATAGACAAAAAAGTGGGAAGCACTTTCATTTGGACCACCCTGTTTATACATATTTATAGATCTCAATTTTTTAATGATTAGTAACCTATAGTTTTTTATTTCTAAAATTAATGCCCTTTTTAATAACGTTTAGAACGCTGGAACATGGTCATTGGGGGAGGGAACTGGAGATAAAACCCTATGTAGAGAACAAATGTTGTACAAACTAAAAACGTTTGGTTAAAATTGGGTTGAATTTAAGTGTATAGCAACCTAATGTTGGGTTAAAGCTAACCAAAGTTGGTCCACAGTTATTAACACAGGTTTTGGTTAAAATATGCCCAGGATTGGGTAAATGTAAGGTTTGTGTTATTTATAATAAGGTTACCCATTTTGTTGATTATAAATAACACAAACCTCACATTTTAGTTTTTAAATTTTTAAAATTTCCCTATAAATGGGCAAATTATGAAATTTTGATCATGCAGTAGCTACAAAAATACTGCATTTTTATCAATTTTTATTTTTGTATTACAGTATAACAAGTAGTTTTTTTAAAAGTATGTTTTAAAATTTTCCCATAGCAAAACATGTAGTTCAGTTCCCCCTTAAGGTTAATGACTACATTTCGGTTGTTTTAAAATTTAAAGAAATAAAACACCATAAACCTCCTAAAATTCGCAGAAAACCCTTTACACGGATTTTGATACCTCACAACGGATCCATAAATAAGGAAAATCCCGTTTGCATAAAAAATATTTGAAAAAAAAAAAAAACGCAACCAATTAACAAGAACATGATTTTGGCACATGTCCCACTAAATCCCTGTTTGCACAAAACGCTATTAACGTGGCTGATTATTAAGCGCGAAAACCAACACATGAATCGTTATGCATCGCAACAACTTTGGTAACAAAGACTTTGAAGGTCACGTCCACCTTGTCGTTTATTTTTCATTCTGGGAAACGTTATTGTAGGCAGTAAACTAATGGCCTATCTAGTGTGACGCAATGGAGCGTAGAAATGTGACGTCAGTTAGTAAATGCTAGAGAGAAGAAGGAAGCTTCAATATTGAAAATATTAAACCTGTATTAGTGTAAATTTTACAATTTTTTTACAATATTACTTGATTTATAGCAATATCATATGCAACTTAAAGCCTGATATATCAGGCTTTAGGTATATATAAACTATATATAAGGTATATATAAATTAGGTATATATATATAAATACATGTAGACTAGAATTACACGAAATTTAACTGTTTTGTGGTTTGTACTCCTGACATAGGCCCGTGTATACATGTAGTAATTAAAGTTAGACTAACAACTAATGAGCAACTGCATAATTAATCCAAAAAAACTAAAAATATCGAGCATATACTGCAGAATTAAAAGAAATGATCAAAGCGTTATTAAGGGCACTAGGCTATCCATTTCTTATAAATAATGCATAAATGCATATGGATTATTGGAAAAAGTGTGAACATGAAACGAACTGTACCATTTCATTGTGTAAACAAACAGGTGCTGCTTGTCCCAATTATTTAAATTATAGTTGTTATTCAATTTTCTTCCATTTTTTTTGAAGGTATTTGTCTGCATGCAAGTATAGTTTCGACCATTAAGTTTACTAACCAATTAAATATGTAGGTGAAACAATTCATAGAACAAATCTGTATCAATCAAAATATGGTCCTCATGCACATTTGAACCACATTTTATACATGTAAGAATTATGTTTTATTAAAAAATACATTTTTTTCTTATTCCTGTACAGAGTTGCAGACAAAACTAACTACAATGTACTATCTCCATTAGTTAAAGTTAGAAAAAAATCAGAAACATGTATTTTAAAGGTTACTAAATGGCACGCAGGACATCATAGGAGTAACTGTCATCCTCGAGATTGTGTCCCGGTTATGGGATTCCGGTCACAGGCTCTATTTTGACAGTTTTAGGATGAATATAACCAATATCATCCCATTCCACAATATTCTCTGCACTTAATATTTTAGTAAAAAATTAAAACCAATGCTGAGGTGACACGTCACCTGAGTATCCCCACCTCAAACACATGCTTTCATAGGTCAAAACTGAAATAAAAGTGACTCTTACCCTTTACTGTAATCCCTTAGTCTTCTTCTTTGCAAAACCAGGGCTCTGGGGAGGGAAGCAAAGGTGTACGTTTCCTCCGGATGTATCTTGGGAGGAATCACCGTGGTAACGCTGGCCATGGCACAATGCAGAATTCTTCCCAAACTTAATTTTCTCCAAAGGATAACGAATATGTCAGGCGAAATTTGCGTTGAAGTTTCACATTGTCATCGTTGAGGCAACCTCACTGAAACAGTATTCAAATAGAGAGATTAGGTAGGAGTCTGTATCGCCATTGTAGCTGGCCAAAACCACCAGCGTACTCTGGTGGCTTTCAAGCACCTGAGTATCGATTGAAAATGAGAGCGAAGGTAAAATCGATGAGGGATGTCATCTATCATCACAACCTGCTAAACAATGCTAGTTTATGCAGCAATTTCAAGCTTTTCTAAGCACTTGTAAAAGACAGTTTAATAGGACCTAGTTGGCGTCATCCATATCTGATAGCCTCCATATAAAGATACATCTTCTGGATTTCAAGGATCATGTAACTAGTGAGAGATAAACTATGCATGTTAAATGAAAATGCATTTCATTCATGTATGAGGGACTGGTTTTCATTAATAAAAGCTAGTCCGCATTTGAGTGTTAACACGAACTTTGTGAGTCTATGAATTCATTTTAAAAAATTGAATAGCACTTACAATTTTCAATATAGACATCATTAACAAAATGTCAATTTTCCATTACGATTTAAATTATGTGAATCATAAAATGGGTGACTGGATATTTGCGCACAGGAAAAACTACGCACATCCCAATATTGGCTAACCGATTTGGCTTGCTTAGGATAGGTTAGGTTTGAATTGGTGTGCAGAAATTGCCTATATTCTATAAAAGCAATGGCTAAGATTGCTACATGCAATGCCATCCCACCCCCTTTAACAGCAAAAATATAAAAGATGTAATGTACAATATATTGGTTATTGAAAAACATTAGTTTTTCATGGATCTAAAAGCTATACAATTTGATTTTAACAGTTTTATGGACTGGCTTACTGATGAGATGATATGGGATTGCCAGCAACAGCTTTATTAAAAGCCTATTTAAAATGAAGTATTTTAAAATGTTGTAATGAAATTGAATTAAGAAAAAGTTATGTTTGGAACAAAAACATTATTTTGCTTCACTCCGTATAATCATTCAATACCGACTGATTAATATTATCGTATAACCATGACCTACTTCTTAAGACATATGTCCAATACTTGAAATTGCATTCTGATAAAGGTAGGTTTTTCTGACAAATAATCATGATCAGCAAGGTTATAATTGTAATACATACGATAACTTTGTTCTACTTTACAAAAACACTAGACTGATTAGAACCACTCTAGTGTGATACCGAATTACTCATTGATTTTTAGTGTATCCTTAACAACACTAAAACAGTGAAAAAAAACATAGGCCTACCTAATATTTAACATGATAACGATTCCAGTCTGGCTGATACTCCCCAATGTAAAAAAATCCATAACTGATTTGTAATTTACATGTATATACGTTTCCCTCACTATTCAACTGGAATACAATGTCTCTTTACTTACAGAAAAATAATGTGGTGACACCCTATAATTGATAAAAAATATTGAAGTGGATATTCCTTGTTATTTGTCCTCGCCAGTTACCAAGGTAGCCCATAAAAAACTACAAACTACATGTATATAACTTGACACAAGAGTTGGGGTGGCAATGAACCTTAGCATGCAAAATTAGTAACAAGGCTGCAAAACACTCCTTCGTGCTTCTGCTCATATATTATGCAAAATATATTTGATAAACTTCCTACATGTATATAGGGTTTATAAAGAAGTCTAGAATCATGTAAAGGCAAGCATTGACATTTCTACTTTGGTTAAGTGCTTGTTAATAATTTTTTTAATAGCTCCAGATGTATGTACATGTATATGCCGTTTAGTTCGATCGATATGTTTTAAATGTAATATATATTTTTTGTCTTTAATATAAGCCCTAAAAATAATTTTTCATAGCATTTCCAAAATGTAGTTTTCTAACTAAATTGCTTGCAACAGATTCAACCTCAACAAGCAATTAGCATTTTTTACACGAACTTAAATTTGGGGTCCTGGTTGATATATAGCAGCATAAAATAATTCCCTTATGAATATAAAATGCAAATACCAAAGAAAGTTGATCCTCACACACTGAACTTGACCAACTTTCATGCTTCATGCCCTGGTCTATAATATGATGTATGCAAATTGTGTGGTATATCTCATCATGTTTAAACAAAATAATCATAGCTGCATTAACATTTTAGTGGTTTCGGGAGTTAAAAGCATGAAATACACATGGATAGCTTGGGTATTCTCCGAAAACGTACAACACGTACGTGTTGCCATAGCAACAAAATATAACAACAGTCATGTTAATACAGCTACAAATAGCAAGCTTGGAGCGAATGGCAGTAAAGAGGATAATGCATTTGCATGGCTGGACACATAGAGGACAAATAAATTCTTGCATTAGTTTAATGCATATAAATCTCATAGCCATAGTCGTTGTGTATATAACAATAATCAACCCTTTAATGACCCAGTTGCGCCAAATTAAAGATAACTTAACATTAACAAATTATCGATGAATATAACCATGATTATAGAACAATTTAACTCTCAGTTGGCATTGGTTTATTTTTACTAGAATAGAAAACATTTACACTTTACCATTTGTACTTAATTCCCAAAATTGTTAACAAAATTTATAACGATAGTTCAATGTACTTCCTCTTCCGAAAAATAATAATCGTCACAGTGGCATAATTCCACCTGTAGTTATCCATATCAGCAGAAAATAATTACTATCAAAATGCAGGTAATTAACTATGGCAAAATGACAGCAGAGCCAAAAATTAGCTCTAGTGGATGCGTGTTTTCCATCAAAACTCCATTAACAATGAACAGATTAATTAACTAAATTATGCCATCATCTAATAAACGAAAATAAAAATAGCAACACGCATGTTCCTGATAACAGATGTTTAATGTTTGGTCAGAAACAACGTGGGCAGTGTAGAGGATAACAAATTAGAAGATTAGATGATCAAAATTTTAATATCGACTAACCTTTTTGAACTAGTTTTTGCAAGATATACAGATAAAACAACTACGTTTCTATATTTAGTCTATTTCATGTTTACAAATGGATTGATATTAAATACACTCAAAAACGCCAGATAACATTGTTTATCTCCTGGTAGTAAATATACCAAAAGCAATCCTTTTTAATCCATTTCCAAACTTTCCTGTCAATTGTGAATTATATGAATAACATGCGAAATAATGATTGCCAAACACATATTCCAAATACAGTTTGGTGTTTACATCAGGTGAACTAATGGAATGAGGTGAGATTCGTATTACTAGATGAATTTTAATGCTTTAAAGAAGTAATTTAAAATATAGGCAATTAAAATGTTGCTGCTTCTCAAGCAGTTAGGGTGCCACGAAAAAGAAATTAAAACAAATTATTGTGCTAACAGCTATGCCACAAACACTTAAACTATTCATTTAGGTTATACAACATATAACAAGGCTCTATGGCTAAGTCACTATCGTAAGCACACGTTACAAAGTTGATGATTTTCATCAAAAATTCACTTTAATTATAGTGGCATCGGAACTATGAAGTTTAATCCATTGTTTTTGTTTTTAGTTATCAATTTAATCTTAATCAAGATCATCCTAATGATACCATTGGAGTTATTAGACACTTATAGCCAAATTGCACCACAAACACTGGATCCTACAACAGATGTAGTGTGAGTTTCAAAACTTGAACATGCACCCTGTTTACAGAAGTAACACCAGATTCAAATATTAAATAAAATTTAATTTAATCACCGTTTTCTCACAATCAAGTGGGAAATACCAAAGCATCATTGTGAAAGGCTTTTTGCACAAAACTCATTAGCATCGCAAATGATGAAAAATGAGGTCCCTCCAGTTGGTTAACATACATGTACATACAAACAAATCAAAAATTGCACTTATAAACGCTTTCAAGTCGCAGCAAACAGCTACACTTTCAATAAATTAAGGAAAATAATACCACAAAGAATTAAAGAGTAATTTAAGGCGTTATTTAAAAAATGTCAACTGTACTATCATCTGCACTTGCAGTACTACAGGTCTAAAGTTTTAAACAGTGTAAAAACACTGCACTGCATGCGGACTGAAAACTACACATGTAATATCGTTTGAGTTATCATGAAACAGAAATCTACTAGGGTGAACAAAAAATGACAATCTTATTTGATTAAACTGAAATTTTCCGAGCCAAGGTGAATATGCCAGGAGGTTCCCACATATATATTGATATAATTAAAGAATTAAAAAAAAAACAGAAAAATCGTTTTGATATAAATTCTTTTGAAAAAAAAATCAAGCATCCATCCAGTAACATATTTGCAAGTGAGATTACGTAAAACATGCTTTGTTATATCAAATTTAAAACAACTTTAGGACTAGAGATCGTTAATGGAGGAACCCTGTAGCATGTTCAATTTGCTCCAAAACAAGAAAGCAACCATGGAAAAAAATATCACAATGATTTGAGTACATAAAACAAAATATGAAACTAACCCTTAGGATGCTGGCTTTCACTGTAACCCCAAATAAAATAACGAGAGAAAAAAACTGTGAAAGACCCAGGCAAGGCATTAAATACGGCAAGTTGAAATGGCTCAGGGCAAATACATTTGCCCAAACAAATAATATGCCTACATAATACCTCACATTTAAACAATGATGGGCTTTAAAGATCCCGAAATAAAACACAGGCTTACCTAATAAAATGTTTAAAACAAAAACATGCCTACCTGTTACACAAACATAGAGCACGTTACAAATAAAGAGTTTTAGCAGAACAATCTTTCAAAATCGTTCCGAATAATTGCATAAAGGTAATATAATATTTTGTTTTGAAAAAATATGGATTCAGAACCATTTGACGATATTACTTTTATTTTTGTATAACCGAAACGATATATTAAAATTGTAAGTAAACTATTACTGTTCGAAAATGCATTCTTACCACGAAACTTGGAAGCAGTACAAAAAAAAAAAAATTGCAATGCTAAAACTCCATTTCTCCAAAATAAAAAATTGCTATTAAAGTGCACAAGGCTCAATACTTACCCTCATGCCACCTGAGTTTTGGACCAGTAAAAAGACCATAAAAATGGCAATGAAATGGCCTAAGAAATTATTCTGGAATGGAAATTACATATGTGCATGTACACGCTTTTTTTCCCCAGGAAGTGACGGTGTGCAAAGAAAGTAGCCGAAATGTGCTACCAAAAAGGAGAAGATGACAAAGAGAGGGAGGAAAAATAGGCAAGAAAGGTTTTGCAGACACTTTTTTCTTCTTAAACTCACGTCTAGCACCGTGAAATGGCAAGCATGAAGGATTCACAACCTTGGTTTCCTGAAGAATTATGGACTTACGAATTTTAAATCAAACAAGGCTAACAGTTATTAGCTCCTAGAAGATCACAGATTTCGGAAAATGCTCGATACCAAGCAATCCTTTGTTTCTTTCTTTGGTAGGTGCATCATCCGATCATTTGCTCCTAAGAAGTCGAGAAAAGCCTCACGTTAAAACAAAGACAACTACATGGGAAAGCAGCAAAAATAAGTAGGTGACGCTCAATAAAACACATATAGCTAACTAAATATTTGCATCTATTATACAACCCACATTTTCAAAAATTTCACAAGCAACAAGATGGGACCAATATGCATATACATGTACATGTGCACACTTTTCGATTAACGAATTTAAAATTAAAGAGGGGAATATCTTCTGCTCAAAGCATATTTTGAAATAAACCACATTAGTTACAATAAAAAGAGAAACTTGCCTTAATTTAGGATGATGTCAGCATTACATGTGCACAGTTTCCTGCCTGAAAAAAAATTGAAAGTTTTTAGCATCAGGAATAAATTCCTTTCGATAATAATCTATTGTTTCTTTACGATGATGGCGACAAAACTAAAAAAAAAAAGAATTGGATTTCAGATGAATTTTAAGATTCTCCTTAAGATAAAAATATTTAATGTATCTCTTCAACAAATTTTCCAAACTGCAATTGGACAATAATCATTGCGTCGTTATTTCGGATACTAAAATCGGTACAGTTTTCAAGTTGTGCCAGCATCACTGCCAAAGAATCAATATATGCCATTTACGAATGCGTCAACAAATTCAACGGCAGGTGGGAAGGTGAAAAATACACGGCAAGAATGAATAGTCAACTTAATTTTGTAGATGCAACAGCTGATCAAATATCAACTACGTGGCAATTCAAACATGCATACAGGATATATTGAACATATTAATATAACAATGCAATTCTAGTTGCCCATGCTCGTAGATCTTTTTAGAAACTGCCATGCCCTCCAAAAAAGCAATTATTAATAAGAACCTCACCTTCATATCCTTGACCAATTGGAAAGATAAAACATAGAAAATAACATTTAATACAGTTGAACCGATGGTTAATAGTTGCACACAATTATGAAAAAAATCAATGATAAATTATACGAAAACTTTAGAATGAAATCTTTGAAGAAATAGCCGAGCAAAACCTGTCATTTTCGTGTAATTTACCCAAGTAAATAATACCATGTAGTTGTTACTATTTACATGTATGGATATCTTTTAGCAAGCTGTCCTGCATTTTATAATATATCAATTTGCAATAAATAATTGTACACGCGAGACTAATGAAATAAAATGTATCTATTATCCTTAAACACTAGAAGCAGTGGTTCTTTGATGAACAAAAATTGCAAATTTGATATCCAATGCTTTGGTTGCTCTGACCATCTCAATAAGGGCCATGCTGATTTGATTACATGAAAAATCCATATTTGAAATTTAACTATGCTGTGTTATTCATATTTTCATATAACCGGTAACAAGGTTAAAACATGTCAACCATCTGCAGATTAATAACAAGCTATAAAAGCCAGTGAGACAAAAGATATTGTTCAATTATAAGTGGTTCAATTTTATTTCCATTGAAAATATACCAATTACTTAAGCTAAGTGTTTGCGATTAAAAGTGTATCCCTTGAAATTTAAAATGTGTTGATGAGTATATTATGTGCGCAACACATAGATGCTGACAAAATGCTATAGTTTGACTAGTTTATTCATAGCTTTAACTATGACAATCCAACGGTATTCCGGCCATTACGTAGGCCTATTGGTCACTGTCAATTCGTTCCATTCAACACCAGAAAAATCTGTAACGTGTGTATTGGGTTTTTGATCTAAATTTTGTAAATGTCGTGGACCTCATAACATTTTAAATATTCGATGTATTACATGCGAGTAGAAAGTGGGCTATGCTTTGTTCAAATTAGCTTATGCAGCAGACCCTCTATATCACGGACTAGTAAGTTATGATAAACCCAGCAGTCTGAATTCTCGTAATAAATATTTAACAATCGCATTTAACGATTCAAAATTCAGGGAATTGAGATCATTGCAAAATCGAGGGTCTACTATACTCATCCTGCCGCCTAAATTCTAAGAAAAAGCCCAATATTTAACATATGAATTCTTAAATAAAAATGCATCTTTTGTAGAGCTACAATGTGTACATGTACTATTTTCAGGACTGTGAAAGCATAATACTGATAATATATGTTACAATAATATTAACTGAAAAAAGAACCAATTTAGAATATTCCTCGAAATGGTTTTCTTCACTTACAAGGAATGATAATTATGTTCCGTCCTGGACCGGTAAAATTTGAAGGCAACATAGCAAATGGCGAGAAGACCAAACGCTAATATTATGCCGCCGAAGAAGCTAGGTGCATCGAAACGTCTTCCTCCAGTTGATGGTGGTGATTTAGTGGTAGTGGTTGTGGTTTGGATTTTTGTGGTTGTGGATTCTGGAGTTGGCGATGAAGTACTGGGTGTTGGGTTGGTTGAGGGCACACTGATTGATGAAGACGTTGTTGCATTGGTAGGTGCTGGTAGTGCTGTTGTGGTAGTTGAGGGTTGTGTTGTCGTAGTGGTAGTAGTAGGTGTTTCAGATGTTGAAGGACTTTGGCTAGGCGAAGGATCTTGTGATAGTGACGAATTAGTAGCATTACCCGACCCAGTTACAGTTTCGTTTTTGGCTGCAGCACTTGACTGAGAATTGGCCAATCCTATTTAAATAGAAATGACATCAACGAGTGCAACATCCCAAAATCATTAGTTATTGCATAAATTTGAATTGAATGTTAAAAAACAAGGCAGATACAAGAAAATACCAATGCAACCACTGCTGCTCACTAGTTTTTCGGTAATCAGAAAAAAACTAAACAATGACATAGTAGTGCAATTGGGAATGCAAGCAAGTTTTGAAATAAGGCAAGCACTTTAACTGGGTCAATCCAGTACAATATGCGCCTAGTACAATCTTACATGAAGATTGAAATCTTCCTCAGGAGGTCAACTAGATAATAGCCATGAATGTTTTCTTTGTTGAGGTAGAAAACAGAAGCCATAGTATCGGCCATGAAAACTTTTGAGTTAAAACCTTGCGATATAAATGAAATTAAATCTGATATAATTACTTTTGTTAATAGTCTAAAGGCACAGAAGTTTAAAAAGAAGTGCCATGGCTTGCACGATTTTATCTACCAACAGATGCAAATGCATTAATTAATTTATGGCTTGAGGGTAAGCAGGCTCACTAGTTTTGCATGGGAAAAGCCCAAACAACATAGGGTTTGAAATGTAGCCTACATGTACTGCGAGTTAAATGAACATTGATAATGGCATGCCATTTTGAATATCAAAATGTTACAACTGCATTATAAAATGATAGTTAAAAATGATGACTATAGGCCTACATAAGGACTGCTGATGGGTTGGCAGACATGTTGTGTCGGTGAAATAGGATATTGGCTCCTCTCAGCCTCTGTATACACCAACTTAGCCAAATGTGGATAAAAATGCGCAAAGATTAGTACATGTAACGTGAGCACCCCTATTGCTTCTTATCAACCTGATTGGCAGTGCCGGATTAAGCCCTGTGGAGGCACTTATAGGCAGTCGAATTTTCGGGGTCTATTCCTAGCCCTACAGTCGGCATATAACATGGCATGTGGCAGAGGGCAAGCTAGCTGCCAGAATGGTTTTGGTTTTAGATATACGGTCAAGAGGCTGCTTTTTGGTGAAACTATTCCGGGCATCCACCTATATGAGCGATTGAGGGAGGTTGTGGGAAACCACGAAAACCACAACCAGGATAGCCGACCCGAGTTTGAACCCGGGTCTCCCGAGTTCAAGGAGCTAAACATAACCACTAAGCCAACCTTGTTGTTTTTATTAAACAAGCAGAAAAATTATTGTTTTTAAAGAAATTCATATATTAAAATAACCGGAGGGCCAAATCAACACTTGATGTCTGGCTCCAGCAATGTTATGCCTGGTAACGGTCCTTATTGCTTGTCACAGCTGCGGGGCCCATAGGCAATTGTCTACTCGGCCAATTTAGTAATCTTGTTCATACTGCTGATTGTTAGCAGCAACCAAGATATTACTTAGGTCTCAAAACACTTCTAATTATCAGTGAAAATTCCAATTATAAAGAAAAAATAAAAGTAAAAAACACGGTTATACAGAAAGGTTTGTGAAATTGCAATATTTATCATTGACATTTTTTTTTTGCAATATTTGCAATAAAAGCCAATATACTGATAACAGATACATACAATTATGGATAATTCTACATTTGGCTTACATTTAGGGCTTACTCCAATTTTCACTGCAGTCTAGGATGTTAAAAATAAAATTAGAGAGGGGGAAGCAGGGGCTTAAATTCCATCAAAATCAACGGACGTCCTATGTGGAACTGTCCCTAACCAATGTAGGAGAGAATGAAGGGTCATTTTTAATAAATATAAGGCTATTGTTTTTCACCAAGCGTGGTGACCGAAATACACCAGTAATACCACCCATCCTTCATGACAATTAACTCAATGGGGTTGTTTAGGGAGAGGGGCGTTTCCTCGATAATCATAACCACAAATGGGAAAAAATCGATCAGGAACACCAAATACTGCACAAACTTAATGATAATGTATGTAGCTGGCACACAAATAGGCTTACACCTAATTCATAAGCAGTATAAACTGTATACGACTTCACGATAAGTCAAACGTACTACACCAGAAAAGTGCCGACTCATGACTCGATCGCGTGTAAAATCGTCTAATCATGGGCATCTCATTGCCAGCAAGTACAATAGGATTAGATTCAAGTTAAATTAACATTTTTAGGATACTGAACGTAAATAACATTAGCATAATTTGTTTCACGACAGCTTCAACAAAAACTAAACTTACCAAATAGGAAATTAACGATAGAAACCAACACCAATATTCTCAGCGAAGACTTCATTTTGCTGTCATCCAATTAATTCGAGCAGTACTATCTTTGGTTGAACAAATTGTGTAAACAAAATGTTGCAATGCCGGAAATGATCGGCAATTACTGACTAGAATTAAATAAATAATGACTTTAAAGCAGCTATACGTGTCGCATATCACGATCAAACCAAATAAACTACAAAACACCCGTCAACTGACGCCATCTTGTGAATTATTGCTTGTGGCGCATGCGCATTAGTCCTTGCGCACGCTTGCATCATCATAGGAAGTTCGCTTCGTGTTTATTGCTAACCGCAGATAGACACATTGATAGCCATTGGCCCAAGTGTCTTCAGCGCCTCGTACATCATCAACGGTACTTGTTTGTTAATAGGGGGATTGCGCACGCCTAAATGCCTTGTCAACTCATTTTATTACCTTCAATAAAGCCGGTTGCCCACTACGCGCATTTCGCGCAAAATCGGCTGCTGGCGCACACGTTTTGTGCGCGCGCATGCGC
>JAQGCC010004223.1:0-13551 GCA_034698905.1 Xestoiulus laeticollis | reverse complement strand
GGTGAGAAACCCAGCTTGAGATCGTCTTGTAAAACAGTTTTTGTTTTACATTTTCGTGCAGTGTAAACGCACCTTAATAGAGGTCCGCGTTACAAAACAGCACATGCGCACAGTATATGGGTGAACCATGTACTGTGACATACGTGTTGGTAAGCGACATCTATAGGCAAAAAAATTACAAACTTATATAGGGGAAAGGAGGTCGCAGTAGCAAGCAAAGCTGGTTTCTTCATTAATATTTCAAAAAATTAACATTTTAAAATTTAAAAAAAATTTACATAATTATTTCGTACTATTATCTTTATCCTCCCAAAGTTTCATTTTAGTATCATAATTAGATCTCCGGATAAGGTTTATTTCTAATGTGGTTCTGCGTTAAACTCATGTTTCTTTCCCCTATAAAATACGCATTTTAGTACCACAAGGGGGCGCTCCATGTAACTAGGACCTCCTCTATTGGCCAATACTGAGTGCATGCATATTGGGAAGAACCATGTGTGCTAATTATTTTTCTGACGTTCATTAAATCCTCGATTAATCAAACTGTGTTCATATTAAAACAAAACAGCTGTCAGGAGCAAGAAGCAAAACATCAAGCACTTGGAAATTCTCCGAAATTGGGACGTGGCATTTGTCAAAAAGAGCAATATAGGTGATGTCAAAAGGCAGCAACTCTTTTTCAATTTTTTTTAAGCTCACGGCACACTCAACCAGACCTAAAATTATAGTGGCACATCGGCTGAAAAAGGTTGCACCAAGGAATTGATACTACAATTTGATAACGTTTCGGGGTTGGTAGGGCCCCAGACCCAAAAACCAAGGACCACAACATTGGAATTATTTATTTTAATAAACCAAAGAAAACAAAAAGGGTATAAACATGGTACTGTGGTGTGGTCCTGGTCCTGTCCCATTGCATTGTGATGGGCCAAAACCAACATGGTGGACCAGGACAAAAAGTCCGGACTCCCACCTGGGTAAACCAAGACCTGGGGGGACGGGCACCTGGCCCGTCGACCGCTAGCTGACCGCTGGTCAGCCAGCAGTAAGGGGCAAACCAAAAGTACGGGACACCATACTTCACTGTTGGATTACCCCTACGGGCTCGGTAACGCGGAGTAGGGCCCTGCTCGCTATCTAAAAACATGTAATATGTCGTCATACCTTGAATTTAGAAGAGCGATCCTTAAACCCCCAAACCCAGTTCAAAATGGTAGCACAAATAATTAAATGTCTGCCTTTGTGGTGCAATATAAAATTTTACTGCAGTGATAGCCTTGTCATGGATGATGAGTCAACTCGCTAGGACAAGTTTAATACCCCATGTCCAATATCTTTCAAAACCAAATAGTTCACCAAAATTAAATTAGCAGGACATAATCAAAACACACAAGTGTGTCTTTGTGCTACTGTGGCGCCATAAAGTAATTGGACACTTCAAAATGTTGAATAAGTTAAGAAATAAAATTTCAAAAAATATCAAAATATGCAATAAATGAAGCTTATCAATAGAGGAGGTCAGCGTTACATGCAGCGCCCCCTTGTGGTAATAAATAGCAGTTTTCTGACGGGACAAAAGAGGACTTGTTTAATGCCATCCTATTATTCATCATTTTGATGTGTCCAATTTCTTCATGTCGCCACTGATATATCATCAGACTCGACTGGTGAAAGCCATGCCATGGATGATCGGTCAAATGTAACAACTAGCTACCAAGTTAAGCCACACCCAACCACACAATATCAAACAAGTCACCAAGATGACATCAGACAATGATAAGCTTACCTGCAGTTATTGTTACACTGGTTAGAGGTGGGTGTCCTAACCATGTTGTCTCCGCCGCCCGCCGCAGTCCTCCTGGCACTCATCTGGAGCTGGGTTCCGCCGGGTCCAGAACCCAGATCGGATCCTCCCACAGAGGGTGTGGATGGTCTCCGTTGCTGGTGCAAGATTGGAAGGCGGGAAGATGGAGCCCCGGGGCATTCCGGAAGCGGATTGCTACTGCTGATGCAGTGCTGTGGCAGAGGAAGCCTGGAAGGACGGAGGGCCGCATTAGTAGAAGAAGCCACCTGGAAAAAAAAACTACCAAAAATAAACAAAGTTGCCTAGAAAGGTTTGGAGGGAAAAAAATCAAGTGTTGGCACGGTACAGCCAAGGCATCCATGGGGTGAGACAGTTCGTATGCAAGTTGAACTCCCACGTGACGGAGGACTTGCAGGAAAAATTAATCGTTTGATATAAAACAGGATGCAGTGGATAAAAACGGATTGCAGGGCATGCTTTTTTGCACCAAAATAAACACTTGGGAAGAAGATAAAACATATATTCTGATAATCGGTAGACACCCATTTATGAGAGAAATCCCGTTTCTTCATGGGTGTGTTGAGAAAAATTGGTAGATAGGACAAAATGCAAACATCCAGCAGTTTTGAAAACAGGGCGGAGGCCTATATATACGGAAAAGATAAAGTATGATGGTAAATCAAACTAAATAAAAAAGCAACAACAGACAGTTGGTTTCAGCCAACACTTCCCAGTTTAAATAGCGGAAACTAGAGTTAAGAGTTCGATGCGCCACGAGAAAAGTACATATACTATATAGACTCTTTGATCGGAACTTTAATCTTTCGATTTCATCAATTTCTGCTTAATGTATGAGAGTAACATAATAGTAAAAAAAAATTCAAATTTCCCGCTCCGCGACGCTAGCGCAGGTATTCCAGCCACTTTATTAGGGATAAAAAATATAGGACATTTTCTTTGAAAATATAGGGCAAATACAGGATATTTTCTACGAAAATATAGTAATTATAGCAACTGAAAGCGTTCACTATAATGTGAAAGGGCCGGTATATCCCACATGCAAACGAAATTTATTTAGAAATGCATTCCTAATTATACATTTGCACAATGAATATGCATTTCTATGCCTAATTAAAAAAAATTTAAATAATATCCCCATAAGGCAATGTAGGCCTGCATACTAAAAAACATGTCAATTATTAATCCATTGTTAGATTAGGGATGCCTTAAGTTGGCACTTTAGTGTTAAATCTCAGTTACGAATGTAAGTTAATTTACAGGTAAATGTCCTACTCTCATTTAACTGCATACCTTTAAATATAACAGTAGAGATAATAGAGGGGTTGTCCAGGTTTCCTTTAATCTTAACGAGAACGATAAATACACTATTACTCATGCGCATCAATAAGTTATGCGCCCCAAAGACGTTGTGGTATCACGTTAAACTAATAAAATTGTCGTCCACGCATGCGGATTGGCAAAAAAAAACCAGTGCTGCCAATGTCGTCAAGATTAAAGGAAACCTGCGTAATCCCTCTATTGAAAAAAACGAGTACATAATTTTTTTCATAACTTTTAATAAAAAGCTAACGTTAACAATAAATCTAGTAAAGGTAAATAAAAGGGTAATATTGTCGCAATCCCACAGAATCGCATTAATTCTATATACAAATTAGCAATACACATAAACCTGTGAATAAAGAAGTGGTGATAACTCACTTTAGATGAACCTGCAAATTGCACAATCCATCCAAGCCGCACATTTGCGTTAGATGCACATTTGCCTAAATTGCGTTAGATGGCGCATGCACGCACAATGACAATGAGGGTAAAAAACAAAACCCAGAAATCGAGTTCAATTATTGCGAGCATGTTTTTAAGACAACCTAATGAAATGCCCAAGCATTATCTAGACAATTCATGCAGTTTAATGATTAGTCACCCTTCTGGCCAATATTTTATTATGGCAAAAAACCGACACATTAAGATTTACAGTGATTCCCCTTGCTCAACGTTCTGTGAGATGT
The DNA here is from genome assembly GCA_034698905.1 of Xestoiulus laeticollis. NCBI lineage: Eukaryota > Metazoa > Arthropoda > Diplopoda > Julida > Julidae > Xestoiulus > Xestoiulus laeticollis. The sequence goes on along the minus strand of JAQGCC010004223.1, from coordinate 9,720 downwards.
AGTTTTTTTTTACCTCCTTAAAGTTTTGAAATACAACCCAAAAAGTTGCTGATAATAATAATGAATATTAATTATTCGCCGAGCGACCCTTGAAGGGCAAGTTTTTAAGGAACATGTCGATTTATAATGAATATGTACGCTGCAGGAACACTTGTTTTTGAGCATTTAGAACTGCATGCATATGACATTCGAAAAAACCCAATTTTGGAGAAAATTTATTATGCTCTCATGGGTGGATTTCATCAAAGATAAATGCTGAAACTTTAATGACAATACTGTATTTTTAAATCCAATGTCCTGTTGCACAAAGAAACTTCTACATGCCAAAATTCTACAATGTTCATCCAATGCCCAGCTTGAAATCACACTACAGTAGAAACTGTCTACAAACATAGTCTTGGGACCAGTGAAAAATATGCTTTTAGATAGGTCTATTTAATATATACATTATATATACAAGGATACCACATTTTACGCTTTTAGAGAGGATATTCTTTTACACATGTTCTATATACTACAGTCAAAACCTTTCAATTAAGCGTTTTTTTTGCCTAGATGCACTAATTTTGGCTAAGTTTCAGTCATGTAAGCATTTATTGTAATCAAACAAAGCTTCATAATGAACACAATCAGCAGGAAGAAACAGTAAGCCTCAGACCACACTAGGCTGGAAACGCGCGTTTGGCTAGCCTCAAAGCCCCAGGCCACACTAGGTTGGAAACGCGTTTGGCTAACCTCAAACTAAGCATCGAATTTAATTTAAATTCTAGAGTTATAAAATTTGCATATTAATGCCTTGTGAAATTTTTTTTAAATTAAAAGCCTTGTTTGAGGCTAGCCAAATGCGCGTTTCCAGCCTAGAGTGGCCTAGGGCTATTAATAGTAGAAACACTACAATGCATGCACGGAAGAATGCATAATGCGTGGACGGTCATTCGTCAATTCGGGCGATCACGGCTATGTGTCCGCGTCTACGAAATCCGTGTCGGCATTTGTCCCGGACAAAGGGAGCTCTGTCCCAAAACACAGACATAAGCGCCCCCTTACCAAACGTCATACGGGAACATAAGCGCCCTCTACCAAACTTCACGCAGAGACAGTATTACGACGCATGGTGGCACGTAAGGGAGCCTAGTGCGTCAATTAGATCCTTGAATTAGATCCGCCGACATTTTAAGATTTGATGAATTAATCTCCTGTGAGTAATGTTGTGTTATGAAATCCGTTTAATAACAACATAACTGAAATTTAAATCACATCCAAACAGCAAGAAAGATGGAACAGAACAAACTTTGAACAAAACAAACGGAACAATGCCCCATGTGCATGAGCACATGCACAAGAACGAACATTGCATCCATGGGTAGGCATGTGGCGCCTCAATGCCAACAAGATTAAAACACTTTTGTTGTGTATATGGTAATATATTTATTCCAAATACGGAATTTTAAAAGGTTTAAAAGAAAAAAATAAGGTTTAGACCGCTTTATTAATGTTGCAAGAAATGAGGGAAAAAATCGTCTGCTACGCATAGGTTTGCTTCACAATGGGAAAACGTCACAATCGGCGGCGCTTAGCCGCCTAAGAAAAAACAACCCTGTGGCCGACTCGCAACTGCGTTCGGCCGCAGTCAAAACTAGCCAAAATCGCAAGACGCAAGCCGCACCACACAAACCGTACCTTTACAAAGAACCAGCTTTGTGAAAGCAAATGAAATACGTGAATGTATATGTCGAATTTCTCTGATTTTTTCAGAAAGAAACACTTTTCCCTTAACTACTCCAGGTCTATCTAATTTTCCTGAAAATTACATATCTGTGGAAAGGCTGTATTAAAGACACAACATTGGAATGCCTGTTTGCATAATCTGAACGATTTCAAGCAGAGTGAGTCACCAAGTGTCCAGGCTATGGGGTCAAGCGGCTGCAAAAACATTATGGCTTATTACCATTTATTGTTTTTTAATCCTCCTTCTATTGTTCACCAGCACCTCCTACAGGCCAGAAAATTTCTAAACGAGTCTGGGGTAGGCCAGTGATCCGCCTTCTCTTAGCGCACTTAAGAAGGCACACATTGCATTCAATCAAAGATGAAAGTAAATAATTACTTAACCCTTAATTAATTTAATGGAGTCGATCGTAAATCAAACAAGGGACAAGTTCCAGAAATAAACAATCAGCCAATGCATGTGGGTCGACCGGCGAAAAATTGTCGGTTTAGGAAATTTAAATGCTGGTTCATACATGTATATAGCTAGACATGTCACAAAACTCACATAAATTTCCCAATATTTTTTGGTATTTACAGTTTTTTTTTGTATTTCAACTGACTAAATTTTTTTGCGTGGACAAGTCACTTTGATTATTAAAAAAACATCAAAGAACCTCCATCCAAAAGGACCACTCGCCTCAGTTTTACAAGGATGTACTTGAAAAATCAAGCCCGTTTTATAGATTACAAGGCTTTATGGTGGTCTTAAAAAACAATATTCATGAAAATTACAGTATACATTGTACAAAATAATGCCAATTTTGTAAAGTGTCCCATCAATTATGTATCACTTGAAACATGCATTTTTTTGTTTTCCCTTATTTTTTAGAAATAATAATCAATATAAGCAATTTTTTTGATCAGTTGTCCTTTTCTTGTTCAAATTATATATTATATTATATATCCTCTCCCCTTTGCTAAAATTGTATATATATTCTCTTTTATCAAAATTAAACTCGATTCAAAACATCTGAATTCCCATGTTTAAACATTTTTCTGTAAAATGGTTCCAAATTTTTCGTACCATTATAGGGTTCCTATGAAATAAAATTCTAAAGGACAGGATTGAGATGTTTGAAGAAGCTTAACAATTTTTTGCACTAACAGTTTAGCAATTAATTATATTATCAGTTAACCATTTTTATACTCTTCAGTTTGAACCAATAAAACGTTAAGACTAATGATGATAAAAACTGATCTACTTTTCACCAGCACTCAGACAGCCTAAATATCTGCACAGAATCCGGCTAAAATAACTTTTAAAGAAGCTAAGCGTTAATGCATTGCTAAGCAAAACAAACAATTTACTAAAATACACCTTCAGAAGAAGATGGATGTTCATTGTACCAAGAAGCTGTTTCAAAATGGCGGCATGCATGGGAACGCCCCTAAAGATATATTTATAGATGCACATTTCTTATTTTACCACGACCAAAAACCCCACCGTTTTTTTGGGCTATAATTTCTGCAGATGCAATTTGGCGTGTAAATATTTAGCCTGTCCCTATTCAAATGTTTGTAGATTCATTTGCAAACAGGAAATCAAGGCACAAAAAGCGGCCATTACGATGGTGCAAATAATCCGTCCTTCCAGAGCAGCATCTTGGAGACATAAATTTGAAAATTATTCATCGGTTGGAGCTTAAACATGAAAACGGGAGGCATTCGGAGCTGACCATTGTGCTTGACCACAGCTGGTGGCTGCTGCAAAACAGTGGACAAGCAGGGGTACTTTTTAATTTATTGCATATGCACAACTGGAACGAGCATTTGCACAAGTTTGAGGAGTTCCGAGAGGGGGAGATAGAAGCATGCTTTGCATACGTATTACATTTTAAATTATTACATTTGTGAAAGGGGAGATGGAATGCCTGGGAAGAGAATATGCAGGAGCTGATGTTACCACTGAACAGGGAAGATTTTGACGAGGTAGAAACGAGCAATTCGTCCATTATTTTCCCAGGTAGCAAAACCCCATGTCGTCAGGTACTTGAAAGAATGTCAATCTCAGCCAAAAATAATCATTAAATATTTGGAAATATTTAACAATTATGAGAAAAACTTGGGAGATAAAATACACGCTGTTCGACTAACACGGGAAGGTTCAAAGTTTATGGAAAGGTTACACAAGGGTTACCCCAGAATTGGAAATACAATGGAACCTGCGAATAAGAGTCCTCCATATAGCGTGCTACCTGGTAGTAGCACACCCTCGCAGTCGGCACGGATCGCTTTTATAGAAAAAACTACCTCTATATAGCGTATTACCTGCGAAACACGACTTGCGTACTGGTTTCTTAGGACAAAATCACGGTTTTACCTGCAAAGAGCATACGCCAAAGCATGCAACAATGAAATTTCACCCACTGGGAAATCCCAAAATGAGGGCGATAAATGTCAAATAAAATACATTTGCATGGTGAATGCATGTTTACCATTTAGAAAAGGGATTTCGATACATGCATGTACACCCATTTAAGTAAAAATAGCTACATCTACATAGATGCAGTTGAATACGAGCATACATGTTTATTTGTTTTCTATATGTATTTTTCGGTTATGTTTATGTTAAAATTCATTTAAAATTGCAACACACAAGTATGTATTTGTGCATCTTCATTAGGATATATCCGATTCATTATGGTCATCACTTTAGCTGAAACTTCATATAGCACATACCTCCAAGTAGCACACTCCACGGTTCGGTCCCAATGGAGTGCGCTAATCACAGGTTTCACTGTAACAATTTCGCTGACTTTCTCGGTATCAAAAATACTTTTCCTTGCCATCCTGACGACTAAGGGTAAAACAGCGTAGAGCTGGTAGAATGGCGCTCTAGCCAAATTCGGTTTCATGTCACTTCGGTGCGGTCAAGTCATTGTGCGACCATTCAGTGCATGGTTATTTCAGAATTGAGGTTAAACCTCAATTCAATTCAATTAAATTTCTTACCCTGCAGTCAGCATGTAGTATGCCATGTGGCAGGGGCAAAGTGCCAGAATTTTTAATGGGAAGAGTATACGGTCGTGGCCGCTTTTTGGGGAACTATCCCAGGATTCGGCTTTACGTGCCTATATAGGCGATTAATGGAGGTTGTGGGAAACCCACGAAAAACCAGGATAGCCAAAATCAAAGAGCTAAGCATAACCACTAAGCCAACATTGTCGGCACTAAACACAGCATTTGAAACTATTAATATCCAGGTCCACATGAACTAGGTTTAAAATTTAACAGAGCTAACCCAGTTTTCAGTTGAAGTAGCCTTCATTGAAACAGGCTAGTTGCATCGATTTATTAACAATATATTCCCAAAACTATTAAAAGCATTCGAGAAGTAAATCGCTTACCATGACATTAAGCAAAATATCCACAAAGTGAAACCATAGAATTTTTTGTAAATTAAATGCTTGATTAGGCCTACAATCAGAAGAATTCATTTATATTTCTGCATGTTATATGTCCAAAGTCATTATCCCATTTCTTTCAATAAGAATTCTTTTTTAAAAAGTTTCTTGAGGAATTTCTTAGTAAGGTTTTCAGTTCATTACCTTGTAAATGCAGTACATTATACATAAGTACATTATAATATAAATTATATCTTTAATTATTAATATTTATTAAAACAATGTATTTTTAACGCACATTATCCAAATGATTTTCAAAAAATTCTCACCAACGTCGACCAATGATGAGCTCCGTACCCTGGAGTCGAGAGGCAAGCGCGCTTGAGCCATTAAAAACATATAAAACAAGAAATTGGATTTGGCTTACCTTTCTAACCATTTCCATTGTAGATACCTATGAAAATACATACTATTTTCAAATTTTCTAAAAGGCTCGCCCACCAGGAATTCTTTAACAACTCTGTAAAAAATAAACAAATTAGTACCCTGTTTACTAGCAAGACAGGCAAAAAATAGGCTTCTCAATGCATATGTTACCTGGCGCATTCAGAAAACAAATCCTTATTTGCAGAAGACAAATGCTCCTTGCACTGTGTTATTAAGTCTTCATTGACTATACGCACAGCTTCTTTCAACTACAAACAACCAATAGAAATTTATAAGTCCTTTGAGTTCTTACAGCAGGAAAAACCTAAACTGGATTCCAGATATTTAATACTTTAAATACAATTTTGCCGATCTGAAATATTCCCACAAGTTTTAATCAAGGATCAAATCCCTCACGCTAGAGAAAATCAGCTGATGCCAGCTTTTATAAATCAAGTAGCCTAAATGAATGAACATAATAAAATAAAATTACAGAATGATATTTTATATCTGATAAAATTCTGATTTCTTGCTTAATCACGTTCAATGGATTATTATTTTTAACTAGCCATCCCTTGATTGTACATTTTTTTTTATCTTGCCACAAAGGACCCAATTAGCCACAAAAGTTTATTCATTCAATTAAAAAAGAGAAAAATAAGTTTATATAACGCATTTAAAGGAACAGAATACACCAAAAATAGTTCCAAAATGGGGCAATTCCAACAAATTTGAAATGCTTACATTGGATTGTAGGTATTTGTCGAATACTTCCGTGGCAGCTTCCTCTCGGTTTTCATCGGCCTCTATTTCATATTTATCCACTGCATCCAAAAAATGATTGCACATGCTGTACTGCTGAATCGTTTCACAAAATTGACGAAACAATAGTTGTCCAATTGGCTGCTGCTCAACAACATAACTATACTGGACATCTGCAATGTGGAAAACAAGTTTGTCACTAAGTGGTGCTTCTAGAGAGACTAAAGTTATACTAAATTTACTTATTTCCCTGCAAATAGTTTTACGAATTAAAAAATTCAAAAATTGAATTTTAAATTATATTTATTTACATAAAAAAAGTAAAAAAAAAATTGAATGAAAAAAGTTTTTGTACAACGACCCATCTACACCAATTTAAATTCATTTGTTCATCGCTTCAATTAGTTATTTCACAAAACACTAGTATATTGTTTTATGAATTTTGTTTTTAGTGTTAAGGAAAACCGTTCGAGTAAAACCTTTCCCAGCATTAGTAGTAGAATGGAACGCTAGAGCGAGAATACCAAACATCAACTAGCAGTTAAAGGCCGCAGGGTGGCACAATGAAGCGCATCCAATCCAAAGGAGGACCGTCAAAACGTTTGCTATCGTATTTTTTTGTTGTTGTAATAAAAAGAGAATTTTTTCGGTCATAATAGTGCCAAAGAGCTGCACTAAAATTTGATAGATGCACATGTTCCATGGGGCTACCATGTACACAAAATTTGAGATCTCTAGGACGTGTTCAAATTGGTCAAAAAAATATCTCGAAGATGTCCAAACAAACAGACGAATGAACCCAAGTTAAATAGATCTTAAAAATAGTAGGCTACTGTACTAGAAACCTTTGGAACAAAGTCAATAAACGCCTGAATTGCGTGTTGATTTTCAGAGCTTCAGCAGAAAATCCCTCACTGAAAATAACATGGTTATTTAAGTTATTAAGCGTGATAAATTGAATTACAGTGAAACACCTCTTTAAGAACACTTCTCCTTTCGGACAATTTGCGATGTCTCTGGCTCCAAGTAAAAGAAAACACTGTATTTGTACCCCTTTCACGACGGACACCCCTCTAACGGACGTGGACAACCAATTTTTCGTCCCTATGAGATAACTTTACCTCTCCTAAGCGGACACTTAGGATGATTTATGATTTCACATTTATCATTTCACAAATTTATGATTTCACATGGAGTGGTTTTGGAATTTTTTACGAGATGTAACTTCAATTCCATAATAATTATAAATTGTGTGCTACATGTATAGCTACACTGTAATTATTCTATCTTTAGTTCATTACGGTTACCTATATTTTATTGAGCATAAAAGCAAATTAAACATTTTGTATACCTACAGTACATACAAAAGGGGTGCTCACGTTATGAAACAAATCCTCGATAAGATAAGTTTTTGATTAGCTGAAGGAGGCTTGAATGTATTGGCCGAGCTTGTGATATTCTGTATTTTGGCACCAATGATTATATTGTAGCCTAATTGTGTGTCAACTATTTGCTTTAATTCCACACGTAATGCTGGGTAGGCAGACATGTCGTGACCGTTGTATCAGTCAAGCAACAAAAATTGGCTTACCTCAGGCTTCGTATCTACCAACTGATCCAAATGTAGATAAAAACAGCGCTACGATTAGTAACGTGAGCACCTCTAGTGTGTATTACGAAGTATTTAAAAAAATTTTCTACCCTCCTCAAAAGAAACCCCTTTGCAACGGACAATTACTTTGGCCCCTTGACTGTCCGTTGTAGAGAGGTTTCACTGTACATTGTATATGCCAGCTTTTGGGATCATTCCATTCGATCGACTGCAAGGAACTTTATAAATGGGAAAGTTAGCGTTAACTAAGGGGTTTATTTGTCGACTTCTTCCATGGGAATGTATAAACAGGGTCTCACGTAAATGGCATTAATTAACACACTGCAATTTTCGAGATTTACAATTTATGATATATGCAATAAAAGCAAATGTAGCTTTCAATAAGACAATTTGAAAACGTGCTGATATTGAAAAAAAGGGAGAAAAGATTTCGATGTGAAGCATTCTGTAAACAGCAAACAGTTCACGATTGCCATCAAGGCTGCTCACTGAACAACTCAATTTGCTATCTTTCCCATTCAATTTCTCGTCCTGCTCATTCTCATCTGACAGGCATGTCTGAGTGCCCCTCGAAACGGATAACACAAATGGAAGGCTTACTCACCGACTTTGCTTTTGAGATCTAGGCAATATGATATGTGTGGAAACTGAAGAATTTTCTTCCATTTCTTGCTTTTTCCTTTGTTGCTATCAGCTCCACCTGAAAGCATAAGATAATAAAATCAATTGGCATGTTTTTGTAATCGTTATGTGCGAGTTGCGTATAAAATCCAACAAGGATATCTGAAAGGACTTCAAAGCAGACTCTTTCAAATAGGTAACACGAATCTCCAGAAGTGCATCTTATATAGAATGAAGATACTCTTTTGTAAATCATCTACACCAAGATCACAATTTCACACTTCAGCATAACAACATCAGATTATAAGGGATTTATTTATATGGTAGGCTATAATTCCTAGATCAAACCATGCATCATTATTTATTCTACCAAAAAAGATTGTCGAATTGTACAGTATACATGTATACATGGCACATTAATTGTAATCCAGGCTTTACATTCTAGTGACTTTGCATTTGCAATATAATTCAATGCAATGCAATGCAATGCAAAGCAGAAATAAAAAATTGCACCGCTTACAAATTAGTAGGCCACATTAGAGAAATGTTTCTGAAATGCTTATTTGAATTTTTCAGTCGCTTTATTATTTTGATATCAGAGTTGTTGATTTCATTTTTCATGAAGAATTTGAAATTTTTTTTAAAGTAAAATGGAAATTTCCTCATTGAACATGCCAATTAGGATAAACCATAACATGCAAATTAGATAATAGATGTTTACGATTACTATATCATTCCTCAATATACTAAAATGGAAACTTCAAACAAAATAGCGTTGTAACCCAACTTAATGACAGTGATTTTATGGTAAAATGACTGGCCCAAATGAAAACAATAAATATCGTTTCACATGGCAAGTTACATGCTATTCAAGGCTAAGATTAAAAAAGCTTTTTGCAGAAGCCTATTAGCACATTGCACAGTACAGTAGAACTTGTCTAAAAGAAAATCCTCTCTAAAAGCATACAATGTGCCAGTTTCGACTTTGGACACATGCATAAAAGAATAAACATCCCTAAAATGATATTGAGTAATTGTTATTGGCCCCAATGATTTTGTAAGCTAATATTAAAAATAGGGCTTGGCAGACCTTGATCTTGTAATTTTCCTTTAAGGGGGCTTTCAACCATACCCTTTCCAATGGAGAATTCTTACGTAGACATTCACGTAGTCTGTGTAACTCCA
>JAQGCC010004222.1:0-13552 GCA_034698905.1 Xestoiulus laeticollis | reverse complement strand
ATTTACAACTTTCGTAAATCACGTAAAAGTGCGAGATTGTACAACTACGAACCTCAACTTGAGTACCCCTATTATTTGGTTGAAGTGAATTTCATATACTGTAAGTTCATGCATCTGGAAAGTGCTTTTTGAAAATTAGTAGCCCCATTTAATTACAGTATAATTGCCCATAGCAAAAAATAATTATGTTATTAATTAAATTACAACTACACTGTACTACATGTATATAGTTCACTGTTGGCATTTCATGAACATTTTGCCCTTTGACCTTGGATGAAAGGTTTAAATACTAAAAATTCCAAAATAAAAATTCGTGCATAATTAATTTCAATACCCTTTGAACTTTGGAACTAAATTTACTTAAAAAATTGACTTTTGCACCCAATATCAACAAATCTTGTTTTCACCCTTGATCAAACGCATTTTAATTTGGCACGTTAATTAAACGATGATTATCGATCGATCGTGTTGGAAGTAGTAATAGTGCAGCATTTGGTACATTACATTATTACTTGTTTTCCATATTCTACCAGTGTGAGTACACTAATTTCATATTACATTTTCTCAGCTCAGTCATTGTGGTGGCTAAATAAATCTTTTAATTATATTATTTTATCAAATACATGTACATGTACTAATACATGCAGCTGCATTTTAACAATAAATTAACTTGGAACTTAATGGATTGGTTTAATGAAATTCATATTTAATTAATTTTTAATATTAAAAAAAATGGTTTAATAAGACTGGATGCCTTATTAAATAGTATATTGCCTTTAATAAAAAATTAACAAAAGGTTATGAAGAAAATTGACATTCATTGTTCTGTAACACAAATATTTTGAAAACTGCCACGAAATAAGACAGGGTCTTTGCAAATTTAACTTCCATGACAGTCTATTGTAGATGTACATGTACATGTAAATAACAACGCAACTTATTTTAAAACAAAAATGTGGTCAAGATAAACATGTGTTTTTTCGTTTAAGATATTTTGATTTACATTGCGTTGATATCGTCTCTGTGATGCGTCATTTTCAATGCAATTACATGTACTAGTAGCTAAAATTACTGGTAGATTTCGTTATTTAAATATAAAATTCCTACTGTGTACATGTATATCAATGTCTTGCAATGACTTTCAAAGTTCTGCAATGTCCCTCCCTTCAATATTCAGTAATGTCCTGCAATGGCTTTCAATGTCCTGCAGTGCCTTTCACTGTCCTGCAGTGCGTTTCTTTGTCCTGCAGTGCCTTTCTTTGTCCTGCAGTGCCTTTCTTTGTTCTGCAGTGCCTTTCTTTGTTCTGCAGTGCCTTTCTTTGTTCTGCAGTGCCTTTCTTTGTTCTGCAATGCCTTTCACTGTCATGCAGTGCCTTTCAATGTCCTGCAATGCGTTTCAATATCTCAATGTCCTGCAATGCTGTTCACTGTCCTGAAATGAAATGCATTTCGATGTCTCAATGTCCTGCAATGTTTTTTAATTGTTTCAATGTTTTTTTTCAATAATTTGAACAGGATGGCAGCAACATTTGAGCCTGACTTTCAAGACGAGCAACAGATGGATGTGGATGGAATATCTCTAAAGGGACGAAAACCAAAAATCGGATCATCTTTACAAGAACTTCATGCAAGACTTCAAAATTGTGTCGAGGATCCCTTAACAGCAAAGAATGACAGAGAACATTTCAATAACAGTATAATAAATCTAGCAAATGCAACGAATCTTGACCCCTATCTTGTTGTTTCAACGACTCCTCTGAAGGACCTGGAGAGAATCTGTCTTGAAGACCTTAGATTGGCAGAATGCAGAAAAAAAGGCTATCTCATATTACGAACACTGAAGCCAGCAACACAAAATGGAGTTCATGGAATTTGTACTATAGTAGAAGACCACGAAGGAAATGTTGTGATATTTTATGCTACCAACTTGACAGTTGATCAAGATGACATCTTGCCTACTGGAACTGTATTTGTCTTGAAAGAACCATACATTAACGAAAACAAGTATGGGGAGTGTATACTAAGGTGTGAATCACCATCTAACATCATTGTCTTACATGAAGAAAATAAACATTTTGCACTATCCAAAGATATCGTTTGGAGAAATGTAATAGAAGAAGTTGTTGATCCTGTATGGGAAGTTCCCAAACCAATCACTGCACAACAATGGCAAAACCGTGGATATTCATTGCTTCAGAATGGGAAATTTGATCATGCCACACGTTGCTTTTTAATTTGTCTGAGACAAATAAAAGAATCAGATAAAGATCTACAGATACGTGTGTCATTGGATTTGTCAGGTGTTTACTTACAACAAGGATTCTTTGAAAATGTCTTTACATTCTCCAAAAAGGTCTTGAAAATTGAAACTGAAAATAAAGAAGCTCTAATCATGGCTGGAAGATCCTGCTACGAATTAAGAAAATACAAAGATGCCCATGAATATTTCACAAGATTATACAATCTTAATCCAAATGACAACATGGTAACAAACTACCTGTTCAATTGCAAGGATCGCATTGTTGAAGAAGAAAAAGGGATGTCTGGCATATACAAGATGTTCATAACCAGAAAAATTCAACCTTTACTACCAATTGATTGTGCTGATTATACTGGTCCTATAAAAATTGTAAAAGTACATGGAAGAGGTAGGGCCATGGTGGCCACAAGGGACATTGAACCAGGCACTTTACTTGTAGTTTCAAAAGCTCTGGCATTTTCCTGGAGACCAACAGAAAAGCGAACTGAAAATAATCAAACAGGTAGTGTGCAAGATTTGGTTTATCAACTTGCACAATTGATTAGAAAAAATCCCAATACGTTTGGTCCTATCATCTACAATCTTAATGATGGTAACAACATGGATGAAGAACCTCCAAAAATCTTCTGCGATCCAGAAACAATGGAAGAACCTATAGTTAATGTCCAAAAATTGAAAAGAATAATATTGACCAGTATATTTGGAGATTATGTCTTGGTCCCTGATATTCAAATTGCAATTCGTCGTGGTCAAATATGTCGTTCTGGATTTGGATTATTTGAAAAGCCATCTTATTTCAACCACAGTTGTGTACCTAATGCATTTCTACATGAATTTAATAACGTGGTATGTATAAGGGCCATCAAATTTATAAGAGGTGGTGAGGAAGTATTCTTACCAGACATTTCTTGGGATGCTAAAATTATACTAAGACCAATGTTGTGTTTAAGACGTGGTTTTGATTGCCCTTGTCGTTTCTGTCTACTGGATGGTAAAGTGCCTTTCAGTGTCCTATCTAAAAGACGATGCATTATTGTTAGGTTTGTGGAATTCAACGAACATGTTAAAAAAGCTAATAAGGTTGAACTTCCTCTCATAATTGAACAAATGCAAAACCTGTTAAAAGATTTTGAAAAAACCTATGATGATTTTCAACCTTTTCATCATAAACCTGATCTTGCTTCAATGTATTCAGTTATGGCTGGGGCACTTTCACAAAAATATACTTGTGATTTCTGGAGCCCTTATCATCAAATTAATTGTCTTGATATGACTTTAAGATGTCTTGGATTTGATCAGGCGATTATGATTAGTTCTATTGAAAATGACGATAATTTAATTGGACCCAATTCGGTTTTAAATTCAACTGTCATTTCTGCTGTTTGTTCATTAATTCGTATTTTTGATTGTTTGAAGTGCATTGTATATAAAAATAAGTGGTTGAAGATCCTGTGTGCTTTGGAAAAGGTTTACTCTGGAGGTGATATTAGGGTGGTGAACCTTAAATATTTTAAAAACTCAAGGCAGACTCTTCCAGTCATAAAAACAAAGTAGGAAACACAAAATTCAAGACTTATTTGAAAAATTTGAGCTTTTTAAAATATTCAGGATCATTGTCTAAAATGTTTTTTTAAAGCAAATTATTCAATGATGAGTAGCAAGTTTTAGTCAAGAACTTCATTTGTTATGAAGTTTTAAGGTAATTGGGTATCATGTTGTTGTAGATTTTAATTAAAGTAATTTTAAATAATTTTAACCCAAATTTTAATTATGGAAATGAGCTTCTTTAAAAAAAATTAAAAGCTATTTCTCACTGTAATGTTTATGTAATTTTTATGTAATTTTAATGGACTTTACATGCAAATGTACAACCACTATACTAGTATGTTCAAATAAAAACAATCGTTATTTCAACCAATTTTATTTTTGCAACGTGTTTTAAACTGTGGTATCAATTTTATCGTAAATGATTTTATAAAATAGTAGGATACAAATGTAGCATTATACCATGTACCGTACTCTTAATACATTTAGGTTTTTAAACTAATGTGTATAAAAGCATACATGTAATAAACTAGATTTGCGAAATCATTTCATTGCCCATATCTAACTTTCAATTATTATGTACACATGTACAGTAATGTACTGTATGTTTTTGTTGTGCAAAATTTCACACAGTTCAAGTTGCAAATAAAATGTTTAAATTAAAAATGTAAGTTGTATACAATAATACTTCAGTGTTGATGGATTAATATGCGCATGCGTGCCAAGTGGATATAATTCGTTACTACGTCAAATTTAAAGAGTTAACACTGAACACATGACATGTGCATTAAGCATCCTTGTAATATAGCTGGGGACATTCAGCTTTTAAATTTCAGCCATGTTAAGGATAGAAATTAATCCACTAAAATGTCGTCACTAAGGCATACATGTATGGACGTGCAAAAAAGATTAAGCAATTTGTCCAATTTAGTCAAAACCTGTTTACACATAGTAAGTCTTAAGACTTTTAAGATTAGTGTCTTAAATTATTAAAATGTTACACAATTTGTTGGGAAAGTTATGGCCTTCAGCGTTTTAAATCTCTAATTTAATTCTTAATTAAAATCTGCAAATTTGTTTTGAGCAATTTCTGTGTACATGCATATTTAATGAAAATAGCACCTAATTTACCGACCTTTGAATTCCAATATGAACACATTTAAAAATGCTCAAGTAATTGTTTTGAACCATGAACTTTCCAAGCTCTTCCTTTCTTACCCTCTTTTAATTTGGGATCGTCGGTTAATAATAATTAATCTCAGTTTTACTTATCCATCATTATCACTTAGTGATTTGAAAGGTGTGCGAAGTTGGCTCCTCAATTTTTTGACATTTAAGGTGAGTTTATTATACAGTAGTTGAACATTTTTCTGTTATTCGGTATGATATTATGCATACTTATTTTAAATAAATTATATTCGTTTGCACAATGTCCTTAACGCATCTAATTGATTTCATAATATTTAACAGGTTACTCATCGCTTATCATCACTTTATACATTATATAATCTAAACTGCTAAGACCGGACAATACCATTATCCCTATTAAGGTTGGTTCCTGAAAATCACTATTAAATTTAACAAACTTGATTTCCTAACTTGTCTCCAAATTTCTTAATTTGTTTTAATATCAACCATGTTTTTTATCAGATCTAATTTGCTTTTACGTAAATACTCGAATTATGGAAAGGAACATTGACCCGGGGTTTATTCGAGATTAGTTTTGTAAAATGAAAAGGAGTTTCAATTTAGCATATATTGCAACTATAGTATACTAAACAAAATTTTACTAGGTGTATAATTCCACATTAATAAGGCCCATAGTCTTAAAATTAAGAATTTATGAGAAGTTTACTGAATTTTTGATGCAAAGTAGGACTAAAAGGTTTACAAAATTTGCTGAAGTACGCTAAATATGGTCATTTCCAATGACCGTATTTACAAATTATAAATACAAAATGTACACTCTGATTGAAATTATAATCCGAAATATATATATTCTGATTAAAATTACTATTATAAATACAAAATTACCTTCTGATAATTTTTAAAAGAGTTGTATATTTCTAAAATAGTCTTGTGAAAAATTTCAAGAATGACAATTTGCCACAATTTCAATTTTCAAAAATTGTATAACTTACTAAAATTGTACAATGTTCTTATTAGGATGGCAGAAAATAAGGCTAAACCCTCTGAAGTCAATAAAGGCACTAAATCGCCTAATGAAGAATCAGAAATGGCATATTCAATTTCCAAAGAAGCTCGAGAACTTCGAACTGGAAAATCCCCTATATTTCCGGTTTCTTTATTTCACCTTCGAATTCAACATACATGTGGTCACCTCAAGGAGATTGGTTCAAAGGTCATCATTAAAAACTCTGCTATTTCAGTGTCAAAAGCAAAAATGAAAGATCTGCAAAATGTAAGTTTAAGACGTTTGCATCTGGAGCAACATGCAAGGGGGACATATGTGTCGCTTTTAACATTGGAACCTCCACTTATTGGAGATGGTATTTGCACCGTAGTTAAAGACATTCTGGGAAATGGTATAATGTTAACAGTGTTTAATTTGATTGAAATGACAGATCCTGAAGTGCCGATAGCCAGCATTTTGCCCGATAATACCCACATTATAGTTAAAGAACCGTTCGTTACTGAATTTGAAAACGTCTGTGTCCTAGTTGTTGAAAGTCCATCAGATTTGATTTTCGTGGATGAAAACATAAAATACGCCAAATATGCTAGAGACCTTGTTATGGGTCATTCTCGTAGAAATTCTATAGCTGAAGATCCACCTAATGCTGAAGTCCCAGATTTTATTCAATTAACCAAAAAAGGTGAGGACTTTTTTCTAAAAGGCAACTATCACGAGGCCGCCAAATGTCATTTAAAAACTGCAGATACACTTGAACGTTATATGAGACTGCCATGTATGCAATTATTGAATTCTTATTTACGACTTGAATTATTTGATAAGGCATGTTATTTAGGAGATAAAGTAATGAGAATTTATCCCAGGTATCCAGAGGGAATTATGATGGCTGCATTAGCCCATTACAAAATAGGCCAATTCGAAAAATCCAAAAAATATTACGGATTAGTTAACAAAATATTGAAACCTAAAGACATCGATGTCACTGATAAAATAAAGGAAATTGACCAACGTCTAGACGAAATAAATAATGGAAACTTCGAAATATTTAGATATTTTTTGAAAAGGACATTTAACTCTGGAACACCTATAGAATGTGGAGAATATGATGGGCCTGTAGCACGACGTAAAATACACGGAAAACTTTATGGAATGTATGCTACCGAAAACATTGAGGCAGGGACTTTATTGATGGTGTCCAAAGCCCTTGCATTTTCAAGTGAACCCAGCGAAGATTTAAAATGGCTGTTAAATCCTGATCCTGTGAAAGTGGTTAAAACTAAAGGTTATCAAAATCTAGTTTATCAACTCGCTGGTAAAATTAAAAATAATCCTAAGACCTATTCTAATATCATCTATGGTCTTTGGGACGGCAAAGGTATTGACACTGCTGACCAGTATTTCGATAGTGAATGTAAAGATGAGGTGGTAATAGATATAAAAAAACTCCGAAGAATTGTCAGATACAATTTACTTGTTGAAGATGTTGATTTTCATAGGGCTCAATTGATTGTTCAAATGAGAAAGCCTTATAATCTCGGTTTTGGAATTTATGGGAGGTCATCTTACTTCAACCACAAATGTTTGTCAAATGCCACAATTACTGTCTTCAACGATGTTTGTTTTATAAGAGCCAGACAGTTCATAAAGGCTGATGAGCAAGTATTTGTACCATACGTTTCCTATAGTGTACCTTTTGAATCTAGAAAAATGGTGTTTGATAGATACTTTTTTAAATGCAACTGTAAACTGTGTTTATATGAGACAAGTTTGCCTAGGAAAAAGAAAAATAGCAGACGAATTCTTTTTGAAAAATACAAAGAAATGCATCTGAAGTTAAACTCAAAAATAATTGTACATGCTGATATAAAACTCAAACTACATTTTGAAACACTGATAATGGAGGCTTTACATTCGGAAGAAATAGCTGATACAACTGTACATTTTCATATGAAATCAATGACTGCATTAATGTATAATTTATACTCCATGGCATTTGTTCTTGAAATGGAAAGTTTGGATTCGTGGAAATACAATGACGAAATACTGCTTCTCCATAAAACTTTGGAACTTTTTGGATTTTATCGAGGTGCTATGTTTGGTATTTTAGAAGCTGGGGGAAAAAACCTTGTTCCACCTAATGCTTATCTGGATGAAGTTGTACTTCAAGTGATTGCTCGTTTAATTTTCATATATTCTTATGGTAATCGAACTGAGGATGCTGTTAAGGTTAAGGCATTGTGGGTCAAAGTGTTGTTGAATTTGGAAAAAACTTTATCTGGTGGTGATCTTAATGTAGTGAAACACAGGTATCCACGTTGCAAAGATTTCATTGAAACTGTATAATTAAAATAAGATATTGTCTGTAAAGTTGGGGTAAGATGATTTATGGTTGAGATTTAAAATTTCTTATTGAAAAATAGTGAAATGAGACACTTTAGTTTGTCTGATTGATTTTATATGAAAATTGTTGCCATTTGAGATGCATTGTTGTGAACATTTAATTTAAAAACTGATTTTCAGTGATGTATGTAACGCTTGTGACAACGAATATTTTATTAATTTGTAAATATAATCCAATTTTATCTCTTTCAGTGTACATTTTATATACAGTAAAATTCGCGAGTTCAATTTGTAAATTTATGTATTTTGTGGTTCAATTATCATTGTAAATAATGCCTGATTCAAATAACATCATTGTGTAAATATCAATGTCAACATTTGTATATAGAACTACTGTAGGTTATAATAAAATATGTATTTTAACTATCATTGTTTTTTTTTTAAATGTTCAAACATTAATACAATGTGTTGTTGTAATTATTTTACAGATTGATGTGAAATAAAACTGACAGGGATCTTAAAGAGAACAAAATAAGATTTTCTTAAAGCTAATGTACATTAGTTTAAAAAAATTATTTAGACTTATTTAAAATAACAGGGTATACGACGAAATTAATGCTGTCGCTAAGGTGACTATATTATTAACCAAATTTATCTGTAATTTCATGTTCAAATCTTGAAAATACTAGTACATGCTGATGTACTCTAGCTTTTATTTTTTTAAAGCAGTTTTTGTGGCATCTGCATCGACAGAAGGTTAAATTAATTAGCTGCCATTATCAGAATTAAGTAATTGATTTAAAAATTGCAGTTATTTGCAAATTATTTATATAAACATGTGAGTTTCGCGGTTAAATATTAGTATAAGAAATTGATATGATTTTTATTTAAATTTATTTTGAAATCAGTCTGATATTAAACTTTGACCTTTGAATCACCCTTATACTGTGTTTGAATCGTTGAAGGATGTTTCAAAATTTCATATACATTATTTCTAATTATTCAAGTAAAGCATTATTTTCCATGTACACTTTTTGACAACTACCTTTTTACCTTCATTTAACTATATCTTGATTTGGTATCGCCATTAATTTGGGTCCCACCCCTTTTTCGTCTTGTATTTTTATTCATTTTATTAGCTAGACGGGTACAACAGGCTGACTTTTATTTTTGCTGTATACATGTGAGTAACATACTTAAATTATATAATATTAATTTAATTTTAAAATATGACATTCAAAAATGAAATTTTCTGAAATAGTTCTTCACCAATTCACGTTTTGTTAACCCTCTATTTTGATTTTCTTAATTTCATCCAAAATCGCCATTTGACCTTTTGACATTTAAATACAGTAAGTTTTATTATAACAGAAGTTCGTACATGTATTTCATGTTATTTGTTAAAGAGTGATACATATAGATGTATGAAAACGTATCTCGACTATTTCTAAAATGACTTATTAAAAGTCCTGAAAATATATGAAGAGTATATGAAATTTACCAAAAAAACCCAGCATGCTCGAATTTTGCTTATAAGCAAAACCTTTTGGCAGATTATTGAAATTAATACTTCATAGTATTTCATATTATTAAGGAAGAATTGATAACAATATTTTACTTAAACTTCCGAATATCTCAAGTACGGTATGAAATTATATAATTAAGTATATGTTTATTACACAGTGAATAATCTTGATAGATTTCTCACATGCCTTAATTCATGGCATCTATGTTAGTCATCTTACAGTGTACATGTATTTGGAAATAATAATTATTTCAATATATTTTTTAGCAAAAATGATGGAAATTTTACTGGATAATATATCCCCAAAATTGGAGAAAGATATACCAAAACTTCGTTCCAGGTTCAGGAACACTGAAATCAAAGTCTGTGAACAGGATGTTGATCCTTATCATCCAAAATTGACACCATCTAAGGAGATGTGGGTAAATTTGACAAAAACAAATCTTCAAGAATTGTACCTTAGAAAATCATCCTATGGTATTTGCATTATTCTTCGTACATTGGAGCCTGCAAAAATTGTCAGTGGTATTACAACAATTGTAGAAGACCGTCAAGGAAATGTAGTCATATTCTGTGTCTACAACTTCACATCAGATTTTGATCCAGACCTAGATGACATTTTACCAGTTGGAACAATATTCATCCTAAAAGAACCCTACATTGACGTATCAGACAACGATGACTGTTACATACGCTGTGATTGTCCCTCAGACATAATTATTATACAAGAAAACCACAGAACTTTTAATTACATCAATAAGATTGTTTGGAAAAACCAGATTAACCTAAAGAAGAACATTATTTTAACAAAACCGGAAACAACCACTGCTCAAGAATGGATAAACATTGGAGACATTCTCAGCAATTACAGAAAGTACCATCAAGCCATAAGATGCTTTCGTATTGCTCTGCAGAAAAATGAGGGATATAATGAAAAACTACGTTTGAAATTGGCATTAACGTATTTCAAGATGGAATATTTTGAAAGGGCTATGAAATTATGTACCGATATATTAGCCAGGGAACCCAAATCTGAAGAGGCCCTTCTCTGTGCTGGAAGGACATGTTACCAACTTAGAGATTATAAAATGGCTCAATATTATCTAGAAAAATATTGTGATTTAAATCCCAATGACATGGATGTCTTGGAAGAAGTTAACAAGTCTAAGAAATGTATTTCTGAAAATGAAACTGGAATTTTTAATTTATCAGAATATATTTCAAATCGAGATTTGTATCCTGGTAAATCCTTTCCATGTGCTGGTTATGTAGGACCTATATCAATAAAAATAGACCATGGTGAATATAGCTGTTTTAAGGCCACCCAATCCATTCATGCAGGAACTCTGTTATTGGTGGATAAAGCCCTCGCATTTTCATGGAAACCTAGCGTGATATCTGCCCCGAATAAACTTTTTGAAACCGGAAGTTGGCAACATTTGGTCGCCCAACTTGCCCAAAAAATATTCAAGAATCCACTATCATATGGCCATGCAATTTACGAGCTTAATAACCGGGATAAGAAACGCATGACTTACGTAGAAAGAGACAAGGAAGTGTTTTGTGACATAGATAAAAAGGTAGAAACAATAGTAGACGTTCTTAAAATTAAGAAAATGGTTACAAATTGTATTTTTGGTAAAAGTGTTGAAAATACAAACATTTATGATGACTATGAATACGGACATTATTTGGAAGATGGTAGTGGAATATTTGAAATGGCTACATATTTTACTCACGGTTGTTTACCCAATGCTGTAGCACATTGTATCGGTGACGTCATGTTTGTTAGGTCCATCAAAAACATCAGGGATGGAACCCAAATAAGACTAAGTTATCTTTCATGGCAAATTCCTTACTTCTACAGACATAAAATTTGCCAATTACGTAAATTTGCATGTTCTTGCGGCATGTGCAAATTAGATAGATATACGTTACTACGTCATCATAAAATGTATGCTGAGGTTGTAGACTTAATAAGAAACATTCACATTTATGATGGAGATGAAGAATATGTTGAATATACTATATCACTTGCCATGGACACGTCTATAACAATTGAAAGACAGAATTGGGGATTTAGGAATGAACCTCAATATATTAAGCGAAAATTGTTGACTGGTTGGGATTATTTAATCTCCAATGCGTTTATATGGCTAAATGATGAACCCCACCTGATAAAGTTAAGACAAATGAGAAGGTATCAAAAAATATTGGAATACAGTGGCTTTCATAGATACGATTTAGATATACTTCTTAATAACAACAGACGTTTAGTTTCATTAAATGCAATTGTAGATCAATTTTTACTTGATATAATTGTTCTTTTAATCAAGGGTTATAATTATAGAAACGATGTCGTAAATAGGAGCAAGTATGTCACTGTCTTGTGTGAATTGGAAAAAGTGCATTCTGGAAGTAATATTGATATGATTAAACGGAAGTACAAAGATATTGAACAGATTATTGAAATGCAAGACTCAAATAATGCTGCAGTTGGTGTTTAGACATTTTAAAATGATTGAAATTTGCAATGTAATATTTTATGTTTAAACTTTGTGTTACTATATGGTGGTACTTTATGAGCTTATTTTACAATCTAATTTTTGCATAGAATAGATTGTCCACATTGAGGTTTTTACAATTTGTTTTTACCAGTCTATACAAAATATATGATACTTTTTTAAAGTTTTTAAGCGTACTTGTATGCTGATTTGTAATGCACTTTTTAATTAAAAATTCCAGTATTTTTCTATTTTTTTTCTATTGATAATGCCATTTAATCTACAGTGCAGTGTTTGAACTGATGAAACTTGTATAATTGATATAATGGATTCTCAACATTTGTACAGATATTAAACGCCACTTTTTAATGCAGATTAATGTTTCTTATACATGTATGCACATTCTCTACTTATTTTTTAAGTATTTTATCACAATTTCTATTGATTTTTTACGCAAATATGGTTAAACAAATTTGTTTTACGTTAAATATACATTTACATTATATTACACGGGGGAGGTTGATATCTGAAAATAAAAACGACTGAGTTGGTATTGCTTGATTTAATTAGGTTAAATAGTAGTGAAAATGTATGATATACAGTACCCATGTACAGTAGGCCTATTTGTTTTCATGTCATTTTAATATTCAATAAAAACATTTCCATATTTGTTAAAAATTATTGTACATGTACGTGTACGTACATGTACATATTATACTAGTGCATGTACAGTACATGTAATTGTAATGATTTCAAGTGCTAAATACAATGTACATGTACAAATGTACTAGTACATAAACATGTACATTACATGTACATGTATATTGTACAGTATAAAAAGTACACTGTGTCAAGAAAGTTTTCATCCACCCATCTTGTACATTTTTCAAGTGTGATAACTTTTTATTCAGCAAAGATATAAGCATAATTTCAACTGAATTATGTCAATTAATCATTTAAGAAAGAATGTACAAAAATAAATTTCAAAGTAATGAATAACAAATAAAATGCAGCATTTTGAAATAAAAGATACACGTTTTTGTGCCAAAAAAGTTTTCATCCACCATGCACATTTACCTCAATATGTTAATAAATCAGTATTAAGCAACAATTTTTTCTATATAAATAATTAGATTTTGGTCATTGGCTAGTGTACAGTGTGTTAATTTAATGTTTAAGTATCAAAAATGAGAGTTGCAGAGGAAATTAGAGCACTTATTGTT
>JAQGCC010004221.1:0-13552 GCA_034698905.1 Xestoiulus laeticollis | reverse complement strand
AGATCCCCCTTCATAATTTAATAAAGTTAATAAATTTCGCAAATGTTGCTTTGGAATCAGACGTCTTTATAGGGGGGAGTTCTTGAAAAACAGACGTTGGCAGACCTAGGGGGAAGAGGGGTCAAAAAAAGTCAAAAAATCGAAGACGTCTTTAATGGATGTTCCCTAACACTTTGATAACATTTTTTATCCTTATATATGTAATGTAGTATTCTTAGAAAACCATTCTATTTCGTTGAAAATATATTATTCATACCAACAGTACTGGTATTTATTATTTATAACAGAATTGATGTGGTTTTCATTTATAATGCTATGATCGATCCACGAAGTTGGTCTAAACCTTGTAATGGTTAACAGAAATCTAAAAAATGCATCTTTTGCACACAAAAAAGGGTGTCTAGTGGTTTGGAAAGTCGGAAATGTGCTTAAATTTTTAGAAAAAAAAGTCAAATTATTCCTGAAATTAGTGTCAAGCAAGATCAGTTGATGCTGGAATTTCCGGTCTGCATCGGGAAATTAATGTCTGTTAGTTGGAGAAATCGCATAAAACTAATATTTTTCAAACCTAAAGCCGGCCACACGAGGCAATTTATCAGCCGAAATAAATTGCCTCAAATTTCCGGACAATTTATTCCAAAGAACAAATTTTAATTTTTGCCACACACGTGAAGCAACAAATTTCGAAATTCCCTATCAATATCCTGCAATTATCCCCATATCGACAGCATTGATCGATACGGAAAAGGGGAAATTTAATCAAGTGACATGCACGTGAGATTTTCTTGATTGGTTGGGAAACTGAAATAAATTTCCTGAATGGAATATTATTCCATTCTGGAAATAAATTGCAATTTTCAGGCGAGAAATTTTCATTTCACACACATGCCAAAATTCTGCGAAATTTGATTTCTAGAATTTAATGTTTTAGGCAATATAAATTGCCTCGATCGTGTGTGGCCGGCTTTATGTCGTTTATTATTAGAAATACATGTATATTGATTTTTTTGTATAATTAATTGCAATTTTTGATATTTAGTTGAAAAAATACAGGAATTCTTGCTCGCCAATATTCACATTAGGAGATTTAATTAACGGCCATTGCTTATGGCGCCACCTTTGGGCCGTTTCACTGATTTTCATTCTAATTGTACCCAATGTAATCAATATGGTAAGTATTCATAATCCCAATATGTCACACGTATTTACCTGAAATATTTTTTGTAAAATAATTCTTTTTTTCAGTCTTTTTGCGATGCTATCGATGTGACTTTTGAAAATAAAACTGCTTTGCCGAGCTACCGCGGTCTTTACTGTGAAGCCCCTCAGTATTTTAGCTCCTACATAATTCTAGTCTTATTAGCAATAACTGTTCTGCTACAAATCAGCCATCTTCTTAAACTCGTACTCATCACTGTCATTACGGCTGCACAGATTTACATGAATGTGGTTTATTTGGCGATTCCCTACGCTTTCTCGGATCAAGTCATCTACTCTACCGAGTAAGTTTGAATTTCCAATTTTTTAGAAGTCGATGTTCGAGATGCAGGACAATGTTTTAAAATAGTTTTATTTTTATTTTATTTTGTAATTTAAGGTCCTTAACAATACCACGTAAATGCACCGTGACTTGTATGGTGATTGTCATTGCGCTTGCCCTGGTCTTCATAAATCGCCATGTAAGCTATAGTTAATTTCCACTCAGTTGTATTGATGCATTCGTCTTTCGAATTCGTAGGAGTGTTTCAAATACATTTTGTTTATTTATTATTTCGATATTCTCAGTTGGAATTTGCCTCTCGGCTTTTGTTCAAATGGAAAATGGAAGCGATGGAACAAAAAATAAAAGTCGATACTCTAAGGCTTAAAAACGAAAAACTCATCTATAACATTTTGCCTCATCATGTAGCCCAAGATTTCATGGGAAGACAGAAGCAAGATGAGGTATACTATAAATAAAATAGAACAATTATTCTGGTATACCCTCGTAATTAAAGGTTATTTCTAAAACTTTTGTTATAGGAAATGTACAGCAAAAGTTATCAAGAAGTCGGTGTGCTTTTTGCCTCCATGCCGAACTTTTCCGACTTTTACTCTGAGGAATCTGTTAATAATCAGGGTTTGGAATGCCTGCGATTTCTCAATGAAGTTATTTCAGATTTCGATGCTGTAAGTACGATTTTTAGTATCTTGAATCCTGTTTATGCTCACAAATAACCAGTGAAAATAAACTAGTTTGAGTTGAAATGTTCGTAGGCTATAAAATTAACACTTTCTACATATAAGAAATTAAGACTTTTAAAGGTTCATCTGTTAAAACATGTTTTAAAACTTTAAAAATTTTTTAAGAAAACAAGTTATTGAATTGATGAAAATAATTATTTAAAGTTTAAGCCGCTTTTATGAATATTAAAAAAAAAAATTAGAATTATCACATCTTTAGTTTAAGATATCAAATTATCTTTTCACGTAGGCCTAAATAAAATGTTTCTAAATATATTGGGTTTTTTTTTTGCAATTAATTGTTTACCATTTTTATTTAATGCTTGATTTTTTCCGAATTCTCGTTAATATATAGCTACTAGAGGATGATCGATTTAAACAAAATATCATTAAAATAAAAACAATCGGATCAACGTATATGGCAGCAAGCGGTGTTAATAATGATCGAGAGTTTCCAGTAAGATAAACTACTCAAAAATTAAAAATGTGAAAATGTGTATCGAAAATTAACTTTATTTGAATATTTATTAATTGTCCATATTACAGCCGAACACACCAATAACGGTTCGATGGGCTCATCTTGACCAGTTGACCGAATTTGCTCTAGCATTGAAGGAAACTTTGGACAATATCAATGAGCAGAGCTTCAATCATTTCTTGTTAAGAATGGGTAAGAAATTCGTGATATACTAGTATTTGCAATGTTTTAGTGATTTTGCTAAACTGTCATTATTTTTGTTGTATGAGTTTAGGTATAAACCACGGTCCTATCATCGCTGGAGTAATTGGGGCCAGAAAACCTCATTATGACATGTGGGGAAATACAGCTGAGTGCATTTTCCGTTTAATAATGATATTGTTAAAAAAGTATCAAGTTGGTTGATATTATAAATTATTATTAGTTTTTAATATGAATTCATTGTAAAAAGCTAATGTATAATTTTATTAAGAATTTTGTTTATTCACATTTTTTGCATTTTTTAATATTATTATAATGTTAAAATTTATTTTCGATACAGGTTAACGTAGCGAGCCGGATGGAAAGCACCGGACTCACTGGATGCATTCAGGTATTAAATGTCGTACTTTGAAAATAAAATGTATGCGTAGATTTATCTGATTCCTTACTTTTCCAAACTTTTTTATATTTGATTCAGGTTGTAGACGAAACTGCCGGAATCCTCAAAGAATTCGGCTACGAATGTGAGTCTCGAGGAATGGTCCCAGTCAAGGGCAAGGGCAACCTGACCACGTACTATGTAAAAGGCAAGAGAGTGTCTTAACGTTCGAAAGAGACTCTACGATAGACGATAAAATAAGACGTTTGCTTTCTTAAAGAAAAGCATAGTGGCATTAGCGCTTCATCGAAAAAAAAAAGTGGAGTGTAATTCTCAAATACGACTAACAGAAGAAGTTGAGTTTCTTTTGCAAAACAACAATCTCGACGAAACATGGATTGTTCGCTTTTTAATCTACTCGATCCACTAGGCTTCTCCTCTTATTGCAACTATCTATAGCTGAAAAAATGAAATCGGAACATGCTGCTTATTGAGGTTATTCCGAGGTATTGAAAAGGTGAGAAAATAATGGCAAAATCATCCAAAACAATAACAATTAAGGTGATGGACTAGCTCATACCAATTTTTCTACATTTATGATATTTTATCAGGATTGAAATCCATAAGAATGCAGAAAAATTAGTGCAGCTGATCCTTATGTGAAAATTAAACTTGCTCGTAATCGCTTTTTTGGTAGGAAATTCTCGTGTCTAGATATTTTTATATCCATTCCATATGGTGAAAATTTTAGTTTTTCAATGCTCATGACAAATATTTATTTCAGGCGCTATCCCTAAAGCTTAACATTTCTTGCCAGTTTTATGGGTTTTGTTGATTTTATGTAAGTTTATGTAATTTTTTTCTATCATTCATCACATATAGTGAACCTTAAAATATAAAGAAAACACCTACAATAGTAAAAGCTTAAATTAGTATGAGAGAAAACTAAATATTTATTTCATAAAATTTAAATAAATATGAAAATTAAACATGACCGATTTTGCAAATATTAACCTATAACAAGCTGAACTTAACTGAATTGGATGCATTCATGTATGTAAATGCATGATCATACATTCACATATAGTGTATATGATTAATTATTTGCAAAAATACTATACATCGATGTCCATTTCCGATGTCTGTCTATGGCATTTTCAATATACAATATGTACATGTACATGTGCATGTATATGTCCAGTACCGGATTTACCATATAGGCAAACTTAGTTAGGCTCTAGTGGCCCCCACAAATTACAGCCCCCACAAAATTGTAGAAAAATTGAAAAATTGTAAAAAGAATTACTTGCAATAAATGTACTGCTCTTTTGTTTGGCATATGCGCAATCCCTTTAATAAAAAAAATTAAGCATGCATTCCCAAAAATGGGAAAATGTGAAATGTGCCAGCTCCCACATATTTGAGTCTAGAGGCCCCCACAGTGCTTAATAAAGTGCTGTGTAGATCCATGTACATGTATACATGTACATGATATAATTTTTCCAGCTAAGGCATATAACAGCCATAGTTTTCGCTAACGTTTATGAACTATTTAGACTATTTTATATTATACTTTTGAACAGTTTTTACCGTTGTGGGTATTTGCTTAATATTGTTAATAACCATTTCAGAGGTAATTAAGCTAGTAAAAACAACCACCTACAAAGAATGGAGTAATTTAAAAAAAAATTATTATGAGCAAGTAACCAGAAGTTTCAAGAAGTTTTTCATTAATTGTGTAATTAAACTTTGTGAAAGCCTCATGCTGGTCTAGAAAACATTTGGTTTTTGATTACCTGGAGTGCTGCAAAAAACCATCATCATTATTAAAAAATGGTGTTAATTGCTGAAACTTTTTCTAACTTTCTCTCTTTTCATCATCTGTTTGTTGTATTGTGCTAATTCAACACAAATTATTAAGCAATGTCGACATTTTTCGATGACAATTAAATGAAATAGCAAAAAAAGCTTTTTCCACACTTTTACATGTATAAGAAAAGCGCACTTCTATGCGTATTCTCTATAAAATCTTAAAAGCAGATTTTATCATTTTGTGCACTTGTTATTCCAGGATTTCCATAGACCTGAAAAACCTGATATTGTCAGGGAAAAGCGAATTATTTTGTAATGCACTTTTCTGCAATAACAAAAAGTTGTTTGGCATATCATCAGTTGTCAGTCGATCAGGCCGTGGCCAGGGAAATAAAAAACTGGAACAGTCAGGGAAGTTTAAAATTCATTTCTCTAGTAACTTTGAATTAATTTCTGTGAATTTAATCGGAAAAAAGCGCTTCCTTTTGCAAACATTTCCTAATTCTTTGGTAAACTTTTTAAAAGTTTCTAAGCATAATTAATAAAATTGAATTCATCTGTCTGCCATTTTCCAACAATTGCAGGAATTTTTTTCTCTGTAGTCTTAATCATTGTGAAAAAGTGTGTGCCACAAACATGAAATTCTTATTTTTTGTTCATATAAGTGATTATTATACGAGGTGTTTTACATTTTGGACGATTTAATTATGATGAGATGTATGCAGTCGGATAGACATTTTTTTCATAAAAAATAACATTAAAAACACAATAAAAATAAATAAAACAACTTGTTCGATAGGAATTAAACCATGTTTTCTTAATGTACAAATTTACAAGAGCTATATATCATAATAAAGTATATTATACTATTTATTAAAAATTAAAAGCACGTTTTGTGTTTTGTTTTTATATTAATGCTTTCAACAGAGTCGATATATTAATTTAAAAATTAGAAATATTTGGTTAAATTATTATTAATGGAGTATATCCAATGGAATATATAATACCATAAATTTGTATATTTAATCAATTTAACAATTTTTTACCAATTTTTCTTACATGAAATTATTATTATTATGAATGTTTTGATTAGCGAATTTAGTGGAAAAATTGGGAGTTTTTAATTGTAAATCTGGTTAAATTTTGCATGTAAATTGAAAAATTTGAATGCAAAATTTAGATTATTTTGGTTTTTAATAAACTGAAGTTGCTTTCGTTTGAGGTAAAATTGAGATTTATTTTGGTTAAAATGCAGGTAAATCTATTGTTTAATTTAAAGGCAACATTTTTTATTCAATTTAGTATTTAATTTTGCAAATTCACACATGCATCTGAAATTTCGAAGTGAAACCCTAACTAAGTAAGCAATCTGCACTTGTTTTGGTTCAATGCCCGAAACAATCAACATGGTTAGGATATCATGAATCAACGGCGCTTCAGCCTTGTCTGTTTCCAGAACAAGATGGCCTCTTTGCATTCTGGAAGTGCGACATCGAGTGAATTTCCAAACCTCTATCAGCAACAGGTAAAATTCTTTTAATATTTATCGACAAAACAAGCAAGTTGTATCAATATCAATGTAGTTAATCTATAGATAGTTCCAGTTAATGCTATCAGGTTTGCATAATCAATAAACATGCATAGTTTAACACCTATTCACAGCATTGGCCTCAACCATCCCATCCAACAGGAAATTGTAATCTGTCAATATTTGTAATATCAATTTACATAATGTAAATTGCGTATTTGTTGCGAAATGAGGCATGTTATGTTAGTTGAAATGTGAAGCAGTTTTAGAATAACGTCGTGAATTGCGTTATTACAATCGTTTAATTCCAATAGAAGGAATAAGGCTGCATGGGATTAGAAGTATTTTCTTAGATTCATTGGAATGAAGTATTTAGGTTTTAAGCCCCTTCTCTTGCTTTTCTGTTCTAATCTATACAATTACATGTACATGTATTAGGATGACAGAAAATTATGATGTTGATCACTATCTGTGTGTACCCTGAAATGAAACCCTTCTCAGGGTTTCCGCAGACCTGGAAAACCAGGAATGAATTGTCAGGGAAAAGTGATTCATTTTGCAAAAGTCAGGGATATTGACAATTCCATATTTTGCCATTTTAACACTGATAGTAGATAAAAAACGTGTTTTTAATTTACGAGTAAACCTTCAACTTGGTATTTATTGGCTCGACTATTTGCTAACCTCCTAATTAAAAAAAAACGTATTTTAATTAAATAAGTTTTAATTCAGATATGGTGAGGAAAACATTTTTTATAGTTTATTTGATACCAAGATAAAATCAATTAAAGGTTGTCATTTTCAAAACAATTGTCGTCTTAAAACAGCTTCTTTGAGCAACGAGACGTGAAGTTGTTAGGCATTTACTCATATTTTTAAATTTTCAGTCGTAAGGATGGTCAATGAAATTTGTTTTAAAAACTGGAAAAGTAAGAGAAATTTAAAATATCGTTTGTGAGAGCCCTGATTGAAACATTACATGAATTTTGCGAAATATAAGATCTTTTAAAAAGTAGGCTATGTTCTAAAGCCAATAAGTTATTTTTAACGAAAGCGTTCAAATCATTCAGTTGACAATATTTGCAAAAGCAGAAATTCTCGACTAAAGTGTAGCCTACAGTGTTCAATTCTACGAAGATCCTTTATCGATGTCTTGGTATCATTCTTTGCATGGTACTTTTAATGGGTGTCAATGCCAGTTTAAATAATTTGGAATAGTCTTATTTTAAAATGATGGTGTGCGTTGTGATGTAAGCTTATAGGGACATAATCATAATCGGAGATATCAAAAATCTCTTTTGGAATCCTTTTATAGTTGGCTAATCATGTTTCAGGAAATGGTTGAATAGCTAGATTTGTTACTGAACTTATGTTTTGATTGTAATCGTCAAGTAAATAGATTCATGATGACACTATGCTGCTGTTTTGAATTGGACAAAAAATTGAAATGAATTAATATTAAATTATAGCCTACTTTTATACGATGTTTTATGACGTACTTCACCTTCTACATTGTTAAATACTTGTATTAAGTAAACAAAAATGATAACATTAAAGTGATTATACGTGTATCAGATTAAACACAGAAAATTAATCAATACAGACACTACATGTAATCAATATTATAAGTATGATCTTGTATAGAACTACCAGTAGGTTTGATACCAAAAAGTGCATGATCCACTGTATTCACTAATTCATGCAAATGCAAGGGTAGTTTTCACCCGATGATGAATCCATTCAAATTAGGCTACATATATAATCATTTCCATGAAATTGTGATCAACAAAAGCTTTTAGCATTTTGTATTTTGGCAGTCAGCATGTGAGGAATACATTGCAAACTGATAAATAATGGATGACGCATGCTGCAAGTTTCCAAATTCAAACGTCATTATGATAGCATTGATAAGCATTAGTTGGAAACGTAATAAAAGGTTAACATATGTCTACTGAGAGAAATGTCACTACAGGGAATGGAAAAGGTAGGCTTTCACTCTCGTGTTTTAAGCATAATATCATGACGACAATGATAAAATGGCCTTCAGATATGTATTGCTACCTTTTGATAAAAAATAATTTCCACGTTTGTATCAGACATCTTTAAATTTAAATGAACATATAAGTCGAACTTGGTGGCATGAAAATGAAATTCGTCACTGTGAAATGTTGCAAGACACGTCAATAAACTGAGTACTAGAATTGATAAAAGCTTTGAAAGTTGGAAAAATTACACAAAACCACTATTTTTCAAATGTTGTCCAGTAGGCTATATTAGAAAAAGTAGTTTTGCTCATTATTTTATGTAGAGGTTATTATAAAACTATGATATACTTCAATGCATTGAAATACAGACTTTTACACTGTATAGACTGTTACACTATAAATAAATAAAAGTTTGCTACAGAGCTGAATATTTGAAAAAATAGGGTGGTAATTTGTCTTGGGTCCTTTGAAATTCGAGAGATGGTCTCTGAAATCCTTGACTTTTTTTGCAGCAAATTTACTGAACAGCTTGAGTAAGTAAAATATGCGTAATATATGCGAGATATCTAAGAAGTTCACAAAACTTTTAACCTGCGATATCTATATTTTCTGTGTCTTAAAAACCTTTGAATCAAATATAATTCTGCTTCTATCGTTCCAGGAAGGTCCCACCCATGTCGTCATTAGTCAACCAAATACTCCACCACCTTCATACGGCGAAGTTCCAGGCGTCGTACCATTTCACGCAGCCACTGCTGGACCACCACCCACCTACGATGAAGCAAATAATCCCAACGGTTAATGCATTAATTATCACTATTAATATAAACAATTTAAACTTTTAAAAAGCTCTGATCTCTGCCTCCAACGGTTTCATTAACCACATGCCCTTTTTTTATTTTAATAAAGCTCCACCTCCAACGTACGAATCTCTGTTCGGACGTGTTAGAGAAGCTAGGAAAAACTCAAGCGGATTCTTTGATTTTCTTAAAAAATTGACGGTTTTAATTCTTGGCACAAGTAAGAGAAAAAAGGCAGATTTATGTTTTGATAAACAACGATTTTTACATTATTTTTAAACCTTTTTTTGGTTTTTTACTTTCAGTTGGCTGCACGATAGTTATAGGAATCACTGTAGTCATTCCAGTCGTAATGATTATAATGGGTGAGTGTTGTTTAGAATATGTGTATTGTTGTTTGCTTTTTTTATTATTGGTTCACAAATAATATTTGGTTCATGAAAGTGGTTCCATTTTAATTCCTGAGCAAGCATTTGGGTGATGACATAGAACCTGTGAATTGTTCTTAACGACTTATTATGTATTTTCAGGTTCTCTAACTATGCACAGTTGCCCGGTCGAGCCCTATATTCCTATTTACCTAGTCGTTGGTGGAGTCTTCGGAGCCTTAAAAAATCTTATGAGCCTGTTTTCAAGATGTAAAAGATGCAACGAGGAGGATGAAGACGAGGAGACGTTAAGATCGAATGCTCTAGAAACAGTGATAAAATGCTTTCTATTTGCGTGGTTTATAGCAGGTGATAAAATTAGAATGCGCTTTCGCCGTAAAGGGCAATTCTTTTCGTTTTCTTGTCCCCGGTATATGTGTTCCTTGTTCTGTTAGATGCTTTGACAATTCGTCTCCACTAAATCTTGCTGTAAACTTTGAGGCAATTTTTTTAGAACCGATGTTTATGCAATGGCAACTTTTGTTGTTCGTGACCTGAGTGTTGTGGCTTTTAGAAACCTTTGCTTCAGACTGCTTTACTGTATGATGGGCAGATTTCCGGGGACGAATCGTCAACTTCAAATCCCCCATCTTAACTCCAATTAATGCGGCCCTGCTTTTTCTAGGATGTGTTTGGGTTTATAGGGTTTACGAACCCGATTTCATAAACGAAGACAGTCCGAGGTACTGCGACAAGACATTGTACCTGTTTTCCTTTTGGCTAATCACGGTGGTCTACATTATCGTGGGATTCTGCACAATGTGTTTGTGCTGCTTAGGAATGCTAGTGAGGACTGTACATAACGAATAGCCCATGTTTTTTTTATATATCGATGTCCCTTTTATTTCTCGTCTTACGTCCTATAACGAACGTGAAAAAGAACACTGTCTGTGATGCACGGCGAGTCTGGTGTAATCCTTCGTTCTAGCTATTGCGCATTTTTCTTGCAATATTTTTCTATCCTCGATGATGTATTCGACAATTTTTTCACAATGCCACGTGTTGCGTGCAAGTTCGAACGCGGACTTTTTATATTCATCCCGGTAAGTTGAAACCTAATCATGAAAGTGCTTTTCGTTGCACTTGAATTAGTAATTTAAAATATTTTATTATGCTTATTTGCGAGTTTTTTTTTTTTAATAAATGTCTATAAATTAGCTTTTCTTCTTTACTCGTGGTGTTTTCGTATTATAATTTCTGGAATGTGCTGATGTACAGTGAAACCTGTATATAGCGTACTCGCTTGGGACCGAGCCATGGGGTATGTAATTTGGAGGGATCTGCTATATGGAGGTTCAGCAAAAGCGATGACCATACGCCCACGGGTAAATAGCTTACGGCGCTTATGCCAATGCAGTGCTAATGTAGTGTACACTACGTAATGTATTTGGCATAACCCTTGACATTTACATGGGCCTAGCGTGACACGGTTTTGGATTTTGTCACATTTCACCAATTATTGCATTGGCGAATGCTCTTCAAGTATGCTATTCTAAGGTAAATTCGTCATTTTGCCCCAGGAAACGAGTACGCAAGTTGCAGTTCGCAGGGAATCCGCTATATAAGGGGTTTGTTCTATAAAATCGATCCGTGCCGACTATAGGGGTATGCATCTTCCAGGTAGTACGCTATATGGAGGGCCGTTTTATACAGGCTTCACTGTATAAAACTGTAGCATACGAAGATCTTAAAACGTTTAGACCCTGGTACCATGGAGACAATTGTTCTTAGGACCTACGAAGGTCTGAAAGCGGCCCTAGTGCCTAGGAAATAAACGTGTTTAGGACCTACAAATGTCTTAAAACGAATGGCTTGGATGTAATATAGTAAATGTGCTTCTAGCCTACGAATCGCGGTCCAGGTTCCATGGAAACAAATAAGGCTTAGGTCCTACGAAGACCTCTTCCCATATTTTCGTTACAGCCCAAGTAAGAGGGACAAGAAAGTCCAAATTAAGACATTCATGCAGACCCAACTAAAGTCTTTGACCTATAAATGATCAGATTTTTAGTCTAGTCTAGAGATTTACATGTTCATATGTAATCTAATATTTCCGTGGTAATACTCAATAATACACAAACTTTTGGAACTACTTTTATCTGAGCCTGAGGGCAGATTCTAGAAAATAGGCAATGAATGATTATGAATCTATTTTTATCCAACACTGGACTAATCATTAGACCACGTTGAAAGGACAAGGTCCGCGCTACGTGCAGCGCCCCTTTGTGGTAGGAAATTGCAATTTTCCTATGGGATAGAAACACGATTTTAACACAGAACCAAATTAGAAATAAACCTTTAAATGATAATATCTAGCGATCTAATTATGATACCAAAATGACACTTTTGGGAGGTACAAGTTATTTTGTGAATTTTTTCAAAATTTTAACATACACTTAGCATCTTTTAATTTGAAATATTAATGAAGAAACCATCTTCATGACTTGATACTGTGACTTTCTATCCCCTACAAGTTTTTCATTTTTATTTGCCACTACGTGCCGCTACTTACTCGCGCATGCGCTGTTTTGTAATGCAAACCTTGACTATAGTGTCTATACCTTGACCATTCATATTTGAGAAATTCTTTGATTTCTTTCGTGCTAACCGATCATCATGGAGGAAGAAGCAATGTTAAGTAAGTACATGTAGCATAATTTTTAATTTTAACAGGGAGTCCATTTGTCTGAAAAATATGAAATCTAGTTATTTTTGACTATTTTTTTTTCTATTTTTCATTTTTACTAATTTCTTATAAATGTACCAAATATATGTATTTCCATATAGTTCCACGGGTGAATGAACAGTCTAAATGTGGTGAGAATTGATTTATTAATATTCACACTATTTTTTATCTACATAAATTTTAATAATGAATCTCATTTTTTTAACTCGCTAAAGTTTTTGCAAAATTGATATTTTTGTCGACCAGCTTTTTTGGAATTTCAACTGCACAGATATTAGTTGGTAAGTTGATTAGTAGATTAAAAATATTGAAATTGTTAACCATTGACCCAGGGTCAATTCTAATGATTCATATTAGAAATTTCTACGTGAAAAAAAAATATGGGTCCATGGGTCATTTATTAATTTAACTAACATTTTAATTTTTTTTAATTAGGTAGCGTCTATTTGAGCGATTGCCCTGTGGAACCCAAAATTCCTATTTACCTTATCACTTTTGGAGTATTTGCTTTATTTCTCACTCTCTCTCATTGGTGTCAGTTAATGGTCTTTAATTATGCCAAAGTGACTAAAGCACGTTCCATTGCTAAGGGAATTTTAGTCATCTTTAACGTGTTGACCATTGGATTTTTATTAGCATGGTTTGTCATGGGTAAGTTATATTTATTACATAATTTTACTAAATTTCAAATAATTTGGAGCAGTTAATTGTATTTCAAACTTCTTATCCCTGTAGAATTTTATTTCTTTGAAACGTTATTTGGCAATTGAATTAAATTTTAATCTAAATGGAGGAGTTTTCCATTTCATAGTGGCGAACCTGGTGGCCAAAAGTGAAAACACATTGGCTAGGTTAGAGTGGCTAAAAGAGAAGAGTGTAGTCACGCCATTGGGTAGGTTGCGTCGGAAAATTGTCGCCTACCGTAGGTGGCGCTGGTGTACTTAGCAACTCTACAACAATGCAGCAAGAGTAGCTAGAAGAGATGTTGAAGCTCTTCAAAACTCGTATTTTAGCAAGGTAATATTAGTCTCA